>NIXA01000074.1:0-37305 GCA_002242795.1 Byssochlamys sp. BYSS01
AGAGATTGCAGGTCAGAGTCAACTGAATACCAAGTCTAACAGCATACAGGTCTACGGAAGCCCAGGGCATAACAATATACTTACAGTCAGGAAGCTAAATAGGATGATTAATCAGTTATAAGAATGGATCATGATATTAGAGGCATGAGCAAGTATCTAGGAAGTGAAGCTAAAGAAATCTAAACCCTTTAATGGGATCTGATCAAAGCTTTGAGATTTCCTTACATAAATAGATCAGTATCTAAGGATGGAGCAACACCACCTAATAACAAAGGCTGATAAGATCCTATTTGCATCCACATACCTTACAGGACTAGCATTTGATTGGTTTAAATTAATATTGAGAGATTACACTTAGAATGAGACTGTTACTAATTAGGATCCTGAAATGTAGGAAGTCTTTGAGAGTTATACTGAATTCTACTACAGGCTAGAACAGACATTCAGAGACATTAATAAGTTATAAAATGTGAAATGACAACTAAAATAGCTTTGATAGAATGGATCAGCAGCAAGTTACACTTTGCAATTCTTATAAATCATTTCATGCCTAGACTAGGATGATGATGCTTACATTCATCATTTCAAATGAGGATTGAAGCTAGAGCTTATGGAAAAGCTACTGTGGCAAAATAGGCCAGAGGACCTACATGAGTACATTGCTATTACAGTCAAGATTAACAACTGACTCTACAATTTTAAGCAATAAAGGAAGAACTACAAGTGGACAAGTACTGCATCAAGAAGAGATAACCACTATTGAGGAAATGATAGGAGATAAGCATAACTAAACAGTCAAGGATACAGAGATCCATATGGACTAAGGCTGATGGACTTAGATGCTACACAACAGCTGGAATAGAGACACCCAACAAAAGAGATCAAATGCTTTAACTGCTGAAAGAAAGGGCACATGGCAAGTGCATGCCTGCAGAAGAGCAATAGGCAACAATTGCAAGCAACCAAAGAAGACTCACCAAAATACTATTACATGATAGGAGAAGGACCACTGATGCCAACATACACAGAATATGAGTATAAGAGCAGTGAAATTGTGTTGAACTTGACTGACAGTCATATAATGCCTGTATGGCAGGATGCCAGTAAGGAAGAAAAACAAGATACCCAGAAAAGAGCACAAGATGAGGAAATAAAGAGGCTTATTATAGAAGTCAACAAGATGATAGCTAGCTGGAAGAACATCAGTAATAGCAGCAGTAATAATAAATTTCTAGAAGTCCAGTAGGACAAGGATATACAATAGGATGAGACCCAGACAAAGGCAATGGATAAGCTAGAGAAACTGAAGGAAGAGGCTAGAGAGCCTAAGAGAGAAATGTAAATGTCTAAAACATATCCTGAAGAAAAAGAGAAATGAAATCCTGATGATGACATTAGAATAGCAACCTAAGACACATGCTCTTATAACTGAAGGGGGTGCATATATGTGTGCTACTAATAATATTCAGATTATGGTAAGATGCATTGGACTGCATGCTATGAGGATGATTGCTTGATACACCTTAATAGTAAAGAGGGGAGTAATTATTTGCTGAGAAAGAAGTGCTGTAAATGTTTGCTTAATTAGGGAATCATACTAGCCACAACTAAGTAAGGACTACATTTTAAGCTGAAGGCAAGAGTGGCAGGACAATAAGTCTAAGTAATGATCAACTCAGGCACTATAGGGAACTTTGTGGACCTGACCTTCCAAAAATAATTGAACCTTAATGGAATAAGGAAGGTGCAACCATAGATGCTGTAAGGCCTTAATGGAGAAATGCTCCACCAGCTTAAATTCAAAACCAGACTACTTATAGTTGTGATTTAAGACCATATTAAACAACTTAATTTCAATATTGCAGAACTCAGAGGATATGAGGTAGTCTTAGGGATATCTTAGCTTAAAAGACATAACCCAGTAATAGACTAGAAGATAAATAAGATTTAGTTTGTATGCAACTATACTAGAAGAGACTTAGCCAAATAGGAGGCAAGTACTCAAGACTAACTAGTAAATAGGCACTAAGTTAAAGAGCCTAGGACAGGCTGCAGTATATTAGCTATAATGCTAAAGACAGATACAACCCTTTTAATAAAAAGACAAGTTGATTGAGGACACTATAGAGAGAGAGATTTACCTCTAGAATACCAACTTTTAACTAGACAAGAAATGATTCAAGACATTAAGAAAAGATGTCAGCATTATAAAGAAAAGCAAACATACACCACAATAAGTAAAGAAATAATATTGTTAGACTATTACAAACTGTTTTGAGAACTATTTAAATAGCCAAAGGAGTATCAGCTACTGGAATATAGCAAGCATAATCATAAGATACCCCTTAAGGAAGGGAAGAGACCAACATGCAACTAGATCTATAGAATGATAGAGAGAGAATTAAAGATATTAAAGGAATACATCCAGACAGAATTAATGAAAGGCACAATCTAATCATCAAAGTCACCTACTAGATATGGAGTACTATAGGTACTAAAGAAAGATGGCATAAAGAGGCCATACATCAACTATCAGCCAATTAATGTGATAACTATTAAAGATAAATACCCATTACTGTTAATTGCTGAGATCTAAGACAAAGTAAAAGGATCATAATAGTTTATAAAATTAGATGTGTGAGATGCATACAACTAAATTTGCATTATAAAAGGTAAAGAATGGAAGACAGCATTCAGAATATAGTATGGATACTATAAGTATATTATCATATTATTTAGACTTACTAATGTGTCAGCAACATTCCAAAGATTTATAAATGAGGAGATACTCAAGAAGGTTAATAATACATTTATTATTGTATACCTTAACAACATCCTTATCTTTTCTAATATCTTAGAAGAACATGTGAAGCATGTGCTATAAGTGTTAAAGGCAATATAAGATGCAAAGCTAAAGCTGAAGTAAACAAAATACTAGTTCTATATCTAAGATACTGAGTTTCTCAGATACTAGATCACTTTAGAGGGCATCTACATAGACCTGATAAAGGTACAAGCAATCTTAGAATAGCCAGTACTAAAGAACATTAAAGAAGTACAATCATTTATAAGATTCATAAACTACTACTGAGGATACATCAACTGATACTTAGTAAGGATGATCAATATTATAAAACTATTAAAAGGGAACTAGGAATTCTAATAGGGACTAGAACAACAATATGCATTTGAGCACATAAAGAAGATAATTGTAGAGACACTAATCTTAAGACCTCAAGACCCAGAAAAAGAACATATCATAAAGACTGATGCATCAGACTACACTATAGGAATGAGACTCACCTAGATGGGGGAGAATGGGAAGCTGCAACCCATCACATTCTATTCCAGAAAAATGATACCTGCAGAACTGAATTATAATATTCATAATAAGGAGTTACTGATGATTGTGACAGCATTTAAGATATGGAGGGTCTACCTAGATGGAGTAAAGCATCCAATAATTGTGAAAATGGACCACAAGAACCTGACATACTTTATAATGATGAAAGAACTTACAAGATGACAAGTTAGATGGGCTGAGATGCTATTGCAATATAACTTTAAGATCCAGCACTGTAAAGGCACTGAGAATAGTTAGATAGATGCACTTAGTAGAAGACCAGACTATAAAGTATATAGAAACCTACTATCACCAGCATTATTAACTACTAATGAGGAAGGCAACCTTACATACAACTATTACACACTTACAGCAACCAGCAAAGACCTAATTATTGATACAATTTAAGTAGCAACATAGACTGACCCATTATAAGGAACAATTTAATAATTTAATACACCAAACTATGTCATTAATAATGATAGGCTCATCTACTTTTATAGACTACTTTACATACCAGAAAGCTTGCACACTAATATAATTTAAGCACATCACAACAACCCTATAAGAGGACATTTTAGAATAGAAAAAATAGTAGAATAGATTGCCAGGAACTACTATTTCCCAAATATATGACAAAAAGTATAGCAGTATATTGCAAATTGTGATACTTATCTTTAAGACAAGCCAGCAAGATATAAGCCATATGGGCTATTACAATATCCAGAGATGCCAACAAGACTATAGTAATGGATTATAGTAGACTTTATTATAAAGCTTCCTATTTTATAAGGGAATGATATGATTATGATAACAACTAATAAGTTAACTAAGTACACCCACCTTATGCTAATAACAGAATGCATTAATGTAGTAGATATGGCATACCTATTTCTTGAACATATTATTTTATACCATAGAGTGCCAGAACATATTATTTTAGATAGAGACAAGCTGTTTACATCAAAGTTCTAGAACACACTTACCAACCTTATAAGAATTGACCATCATCTAACTATAGTATATCATCCACAAGCAAATAGATAGACTGAATAAATAAACCAGACTATTAAGCATTACCTAAGGCATTATGTGAATTATTAGTAAGATGATTAGAAGTTATATCTTCCACTCACTCAATTTGCATTTAATAATGTCATGTATTCAAGCATAGGAGAAATATTATTTTTTATAAACTATAACTATAACCTGCAGCTAGTTGGCAAGCCTAGACTTATTAACATATCAGCTAAACAAGCATTAATTATACTATAGTATATTACTTAGTTATATCACCAACTTTTAAACAATTTAGACTTTGTGAATCTTTGTATATCATGATACTATAATTTGTAGCATGAGGATGCACCATAATTAAAAGAGGGAGGAAAAGCATTCCTTATTATAAGAAACATCAAAACAAAATAATTAAGCAAGAAATTGGATCATCAGAAGTTAGGACCATTTAAAATCAAATAACAAATTAGACTAATAAACTATAAACTTAAATTACTAGATAGCATGAACTGGATACACCTAATATTTCATATTTTATTATTGGAACCAGTGTCTGAATACATCCAGATAGATGAAGACATCAAAATCAAAGAAATAGATGATGAGTATAAAGTGGAGAAGATACTAGACATTAGAAGAATTAGAGGAAAACCATACTATTTAGTGAAATAAGAAGGATATCCTACATCAGAAAACATCTAAAAACCTATTAATTATTTGATGAACTGCTAGTATCAGCTTTAGGACTTCTATTAGTAAGCTGCTTAAAATCAATCTAGAAGGACAGCATTACCACCTAACTTAAAGATGGAGCCTCTTGAGTAGCTGTAATCAAATAACTTAACACTATAAATGCCTCTCTAGCAGATGGATTACTAGCATCCACAATCTCTATATTATAATATAACATCTGCAGATTCTGCTCCTTAAACTAATTTTGCAATTTCTGCAGTTGGGAATGTTCATCTAACTTTTCAGCAAGAACCTTATGTAATATATGTAATTCACCCTACATCTGATTAATCTATACTTGTAATAACCATAGATCATAATCTCTAGCAACTAGTTGAGAGGCTATTTAAGCCTTCTCTTTTTAGAAATTATCCTATTTAACTGTACTAAACACTCACTTATTATAAGTATAATTTTCACAAATGCATTTAGAGCATTTTTGACTCTGCAACTCCATCATAACACATAAAGAAGACAAGCAGAAATAATTCTTATAAAAAAAATTAATAGGACTACTATATTGATTGATTAAGTTAGCTAGATGAATCTGCTTATAATGTTTATTGTAATTCCTGAACCCTAAAGATGCCTAAGTATAAGGGCATACAGACATAGTAAAGAACAGATAAACATACCACAACATAAATACAAAAGAAAAAGGGGACACACCTTATATGTTGTTAAGGATGCCAACCTGTAAAAGGGGGGAGTGATGTTACAAACCTAATAAGAGAAGGGACAACAAGAACCTATCAGACAGATAAGGATAATATATACAGAAAAGTACAACTGTAAGTCACATAACCAAAAGGTCCTAAATGTTAAGAACTAAATAGTCCCAGGAGGGACTATTAGAATAGTTCTAGTTGGGACCAGAGGTAGTAGTCCCAAAAGGGACTACTAAGAAAAAGTAAGATGAGACTACACCTAACAAGATAGAAGGGTATATAAGGACACTCATTCCTGCCATATATTTAGTTTTAGTTCTTCATGCTTATTACAGTTATGTTACTTGAAGTATAACTTAGGACTTTATTCAATTTATTAGAACTTCTACAACAACTAGTTCTCACCCAACTAGTTGGCCTTACTCTTCTGACTGTACTGCTTTGAGTGTGAGAAAGGATTGTCAACCATAGGGACACTAGGATAGTGTGTGGTGCATACAACAGGACAGCTGTGCATAGCCAAGAGGGCATAGAGATTGCAGGTGAGAGTCAACTGAATACCAAGTCTAACTGCATACAGGTCAATGGAAGCCCAGGGTGTAACATATACCTCAAGTATAACCCTATACTTGTATACTGATGCCAAGCCCTATATCAATGCCAAGCCTTTGGTCATGTGACTTGTTTGTCTCCTTTGCTTTGCATGGCTTGCATTAGTGTTGTCTTCCCACAGGCTGTCATTGTTTCTTATTTTGTTAGGTTTGTAACACATAGGTTGCTGTTGACTCTTTCCACATGGTGGCTTGTTAGGTTCATAACATATACCCTATACCCTGAGTATAACCTTATACTCATATACCAATGCCAAGCCTTATACCAATGCCAAGCTTTCCCAAGTCACATGACCTGTTTGTTCCCTTTGTCTTGTTCAGCTTGCATTAGCATAGTCTTTCATAGGCTGATGTTGTTTCTTATCAGTTAGGTTTGTAACACTGAGGCAGAATATTCTGTGGCCATCAAAGTACTGTCCAATAAGGTGAACGCAAGAGGCTATTTGTGGAGGATGATGATTTTGGATACTGATTGGTTGCTTGACATATGGGTTGCAAAGGCTATTCTCATTCACATGATATGTCTCTAGATCCTCACGCGAACCATGTCAGCTGACCCAGTCACCAGGCGATGATGCGGAAATAATGTGTCCACCAAAATGAACCACATAATTATTCTTCCCTCCTTCCAGCCCAACAAAGATAGAATGTCAATTCTCTAAATGTAAGCCGTTCCTCTGAGAGTTGCGCCGGCTCAAAAGGGCTACTCTGTGTGGTTAGATTTCGAGGACTCTCGAAACCCAGCCTGGGTAACCTATGGTCGGGCTCAGAAGTCGAAAAACCGAATCCATCGACGCGGGCAACTTGCCTCAGTGCCTTAGGCCCTCCACTGCGTCGGAACAAGCATGTTCTGAACTTACCTAATCTGGTAATTCGCCTGGGAAGGCAGGTAATTTCGGAACATGCTTGTTCCGACGCCTTAGGGCCTGAGGCACTGAGAAAAGCCAGCAACCGCTTAAGGTCACGTGGCATCTTGCAGGAAGGAGATGTCTTGTCGAAGGCACCGACAGTGCAGAAAAGTGCCACGCCAGCTTTCTGGGCCTTGGGGGCAAATTCTGCACTGAGCAAGCTCGATAACTCGATAGACGAACGCTCTTTTCGGTCTCATCTAGTCGAACTCTAGGACAAGATGCCCCGGACTGCAAATATATGTCAGTTTTGCCAGAAGCGCTATGCCAACAAAAGAGCGCTTTACAATCACCTATCTGAGTACACTGGCACCTGGCGTCTCCCGGCCGATGGGCTCCACGATGTCTTGCAGATTAAGCAGGCTATTCGTCGCCTTTACCCTTCTGCCTACGAGGCCGATGAAGATCGCAAATACAAATGCTGGACATGTTGCAAGATAATCACGTCGCGCCGGCGGTTTACTGAGCATGTTATCTATCGGCAACACTGTGGATTTGACCCTGAATTATGGGCGGCAAGAGGCAGTTTGAATCTGCGCAAATGGTCACTTCCTTTCGATGAGGACACTGTTCTTCTTCGTGAAGAGTCATTTCCGTTTCTCCGCCTCCCTCCGGGTACGCTGTTACTTTTACTCTTCCCACTATATTGCCTGTTTTCCGCCTTGATTTTGGCGGGCAGCCGATTATCTCACTGCCAAAATCCCCGTGTTCTGATGGGGCGTCTAACTAACCTGAGAATAATGGTCGGTCAGAGTTGCGATTTATGGTCTACAGGCTTCTTCTCTGTTTCGAGGAAGTGAATTTTGGAAAATACCTGCGCTGCACAGACGTTGAGCCCCGTAGAAATGGGCTCTGGCTGCAACATAATCCTGACAAAAATCCACTGGCCATCATGTCCGTAAGCCGACAGCTTTACGATGAAGCCCGACGGACATTTTACGCTGAAAACAGGTTCTTATTCGAATCGTTCGACAACCTCCCAGTTTTTCTGGTCGGGGTCGGAGTGGAAAACGCCATGCTCTTGCGATCAGTGAGCTGTAAGGAGAGATCAGAAAAGTTCCAAGACTACACAGGTCATATTCAATCGTGTCTAAGGCAGGCAACCACGGCGGGAGATACATCAATTGGAGACCTCCGCATCTGGCATGACGAGGACCTGTACCTAAATCTTGCGAACCAAGACGCGCTGAGACCTAGTATCTTACCCTCATACTGGAGTGACAATCGTCGCCTGGTGCGTCCGGACATTACGTCCGTCTCTAACCACCCGAGCCGAACACGTTTCATGCTCAGCGCCACCCTTCGACATAATGGTAAAGACAGTCGAATGTATATGGTTACGTTTGAACTAAGCGTGCGGAGGAAACGTGGAGGCTCATAACCGTTCCACGGGCGTGGTCAGCGTAAACCAAGCCAACAAAGAACAATCTGACGATCAGTACCGGCCTCGCAAGTGTACAGAAGGAAGTCGCAGAACCGGCAAAGACAATCCGCTCGATCCGCTCGACACCCGTGCTGACACTCACGGCGTCGGCGTCATCTCCAGATTCAACGAGCAAGGGACGGTATTGGGGAAAATTCATTTGCGGCGATCCATTCTCCCTTCTTGTTTCCGCCGCGTGACAGGCGATTGCAATTCCTTCATGGGTTGTTGGAAGGTGACCTACCACATGACGTACCTATTCCTGATCTGCTAACGGCTGGGAACGGGAATGCGCGGTCAGCAAGTGGCTTGAATCAACGGTCCGGTAGAAGCGAACCCTATGGCGGCTCCAGAAGGGGAATTCCATGGTCACAAAAAGAAAAAGACCTCCTATCGAGGCTGAGGAGGGACGAGAAACGACTCTGGTCGGAGATGACAAGATTATTTTCGGACCAGTTTCCCGGCCGGAGTTAAGGCTCCATTCAAGTTCTGTCGGCAGGGGATCCCCGAAGATCCAGAATCCCAGGATTTCCAATTATTCACGCAATTTGTCCTGATCATCAGCGGCCAATGATTGGCCATTCATCACGCAAACCATGTCAGCTGACCCAGTCACTGTACCGATAACCTGACGATGCCTGACTCCTGACGATGCGGGAAATAATGCATTGTTCACCAAAATGAGTCCCATAGTTATTCTTTTCTTTACCAGCCAACAAAGATAGAACCTCAATTCTCTAAAAATAAGCTGTTTGCTCCAAGATTCTGCCAGTCCCAAAGGGCTTAATGAGAGATGCCAGTGGTACCTGGTCTCTGGAAGATGCTTCAATAGCCCAGGTATTATCAGCGCAGTGCACAACCAGCACAGTGTAGTTCTTGTGATTACATAGATTTGTCGGCTGGCTAGCTGACATTTAATAGAAATAAGATACAATAACAAGTCAAGAATGATGTCAGTCTTAAAACAAGTAACAAAACCAGAACATGAAGCACTGTAGGCTCTTGATACCAAGCCACTTCAAGATACTGCCACCTCCAATCGCACCTCCATTCCTGGGAAGAGGGCTCAATGGTTATTGCTAGATTCGCGGCCAATGAATTTGCGTAGTCGAGTTGACATCACCCGTTCAAGCGTCGACTGGGGAGGGTCCTGTCTCATTTCCCGCTCCGCGGCCACCCATTGCGGGTCCATATTGCTGAGCAGCCAGGTGGAAGTAAACAAGATCTTCTTATTTTCCTCTATTGCGTAGATATGAGGGATTATGATCAGAGAATGCTGGCGTTGGGGGTTGACGTTGGACGGAGTGTCCACCGACTCTAGGCCGGGGAAACCAAAATGAATCAATTCATCATCGCTGTCAGCTGGTTCAAAACCTGACTCGTACTTTCTCCCGGCATGCTGAATTGGCTGCCAGACCTCCACTGCTTTCTGGACAACCTTTTCGAGACTCTCACAGAATCGACTGTTTTGCTCCTTCAAGAGCAAGGCGCAGATATATGATGACACGTTTTGTACGATTCTCCGAATGCGCCATTGGCAGCTCTTGCTCTGGGATTCAGGATCAAGTGAAAACAAGATAGACCGGCAAAATGCTTCCTTCTCGGTATTAGCGGTTGCCAGATTGGCCAACAATGGGCGGCTCGGGCAGTCTTCGCCCGCGATGTATGTAGGTTGGAATATATATCTGTCAATCTCCCTTGCCAGTATGGCTAGGATGATGGCGACGCGCATTTGCTTCGCCGCCAGAGAGTTCGAGGATGGGAGGGGCACGCGGTGTTGAACAGTAAGGCTGCAATTTCTCAGTCCCTCCCACGCTGAACGATCCTGCGACGCAAGTTAGTATCGATCACCTCCCGGGAACAGGCGTGAACTCACCCGAAGCACCTCGTTATCAAGATCAGTCTCGAGCTGGGAGTAGATCTCAGTTCTGGCATAGTCCCAGTCCCAGAAGAACGCATATCCGTCAACCCTAGCGCCGTTGATAACAGAAAATCTGGGAGATACCGAGGGGCACATCACTTACAGGTGGTCTTCATCCAACTCACTTAAGCGGGCTTTGGTTTCTGTCAACGTCTGGTTCAAATTTGAGCTTTCTGCCCGCAGACCTCTGGTCGTGTCCTTTGAGGCAGCATATCGCTCTCACAGTTGTGATCCAGCACTTTTCATCTCGTTGATGGTCGATTCTATGCTGGTGATCTTGTCCTGCAGATCACTAATCTCGCTCCGGGGGCTGGCCACGCTGTCCCTCTCCCCGGTGTACTTCAATTTCCAGCTTTCAGCCTTGGACTGGGCCTTCTCGATCTCCTCCTTCCGTCCATCAATGGTTTTGCTTTTTTCTGCGATGGCCTCCTCAAGAGATTGAACCTTCTCTCGAGTCCGAGTATGCGCCTCCTTTTCCACATTGCTGCGCCCCAGTACTTCCTCAATCATTACCTGCTTTCTGTTAACCTTGCGTTCCATCTCTCTCTTCAATGTTTCAATTTGTTCCTCCAGCTCCCTGGTGCGGCTCCACATCTGAAAGCCAGCTTGAAACTTTGGATCTTGCACTATTTTGTTGTCATAGCTATCGCCATCTTGCGCGACTGAAGCCTGCACGAGGCTTGAAGTGGATTGGGTATGGATTAAGCCCGGAAAGTCAGCGGCAGCACCGTACGCTCTGGAAAGCTTTGTTCGACATGCGAAAAGCAGGCATCAGCAAATTCCTTATCTATCGTACGCAAGAATTCGATACTTACTGCAAAAGCTACCCTCGGAGATGCGCGGTTACCCTAGTCGATAGGGTCACGGAGTGGGAAGAGGTATGCAGGCCACACATTGAGCATCTGGAAAATCTAGTCACTCGTTTTATGGAAGGTGATGTTGCGCGCAGAGCATACCTGGCCTACGCTCCCGTTGCTGCAAAGATCAATATTCCAGAGCTCTCATGGAATAATGCAAGCAATGCATGGTTTTCTACCGACGAGGAATCTAGCTTCGCTTTGAAGGATGGAACTGTGGCAGTTGCGCCGGACAACCTGGGAGTTGCATTTGGAGGCAGGTCGCTCCTAGCAGATGAAAAATACAAAGCTATTTTTATGCTTCTTTCACCTAGAGACGACAGGTTCCTTTCAGTACGCCCTCTGATTCCAGTGGATGCAGGTGACTTTCTTGGAATATTTCCCGGGAAGATTCGATTTTCTCGAGATCTCACGCCGAAATGGGGGGTCCCCGGCCCCGACGAAAGCCTCTGGTTGGATTATTCACAGACTACGGGCACCCTAACCCAGATGCGACTTGCACAACCCGGGGATTTTGCTAATGTTCGGCTTCATTGGGAGCTATTCAGCGAGCCGGATACGTCAAGGCCACGCTGGTTGTGGAGAGTTTCAGTTAGGGCACTAGAGGCTATTGCGCCCTTGGAAGAGCTTGTGCGAGAAGCGTATCATGAGGAGAAGTATCTGTTGCGTCAGTCGGTGGATTATGCACAACAGGGATATCTGGATGGAACTGGGAGGCATTGATATTATTTTTTGGCGGTAATATATAACCAGGATGCAAAGCTCGCTAGAGGATCTGACTACAGACTTTCTCATTTAAGAATTACTGTGTCCTATATCCTCATATGTGATTTCTTTTGCTCTACAGCCTCCACCACGTATCAGCCTTGCTCAACTCGTGATTGTCTGGCGGGAATGGATAAATACATGTCAACCAACCAGGCTGAAGCAGCTAGGTGGACGCGAAGCATGCACTATGTTCGATGGGCATCCTATCCTCAAGGCTCCTGGGAGGAAATATTTGGCAAATAGGGGTCGCAGGCGAGCAAGGAAACATAAATGCAACATGTCCGAACTTGCAACCGAACTTGTGGCTGGGGCGGCACATAAGTAAATCCGAGGACCGAGAACTCCCGCATAACGCGTCAGGCAACAACACCACCCTAGAGTCTCTTCTCACCCACCTGCTTTCACAGCAGTGATGAATCATTAGGGCATGCCCAAAAACAACACAATATGATAATGACTAGCATACAACAACATCCAAAATGTCTCAACAAGAATTACAGGATCTACGCCGCCGCCTTAGAGAAGAACGACGACGACGAGACCAGGCTGAGGAACAACTGAGAGTTCAAAGGGCTCAGATCCAAGAAACGACACTCCCCGAATTCCTTGATGGCTGCCATGTGCATTTATTTCTCGGACTTTCCATACAACAAGATAAAAGCTCATCAACCAAGGGCGATCCAGCAAACGCCGACCGCAAGCTCCGCCCGGATAAAATTCGTGAATGGACCAGTTTTCCGACCGAACAGGCTTCAATATGGAAGGGCTTGATGGACACCAAGTTTACGACGGAGCGTCATTTACACCTCTTTTGGCTTTAAAATAATACGGGAAGGAGGCCCGGCAAAGGATGGTAAGCTCCGAGTTGGATTTAGGATACTTTCAAAGACAGACTGTGCAGTCGCGCGTCGCTTCCGTCGTGACACAGCTTTACGCAAACCCTCAACTTCGGCAAATCTTTTGTTTGAAGGGCGATATCGCTTTCGAAAACCACGCCAATACCTTAACAGATGAGTCGAATATAGTCGCAGACATGGGCTCTCTGAACTTGTCTCAAAGGCAGCCCCGTCGCTCGGACCGCTTAGCCGCAAAATCCAAGGTTGGCCGCTCAGCACAACCGCCGCAGAGAGGTCAGAAAAATACACAAACACGGACTTCTCGGCCTCGAGCAGACCAGTTCTGTGTTTACAACAAAAGCCCAGAAGAGAAGGTTCCGGCTTTCATTGTTGAGTACAAGGCACCTCACAAGGTCTCTCTTAGCTCACATCAGGGCTGGACTTCAAGATATGGATCTGGATGAGGTCCTCCATGTGCAGGGAGAAGAATCGCCGGAGGACATATGCCGTCGTATTGTGGCCGCAATCATTACTCAAACGTTCTCTTATATGATCCTTTGTGGGGTAGAGTTCGGCTTGGCCTGCACCGGTGAGGCGTACATATACCTTCGCGTCCTGGACCACGATCCTTCTACAGTGCAATACTACCTGTCTGTGCCGAAGGAGGATGTCGGCTCAGCCACTGGATGGACAGGCAACCTTGATAGCGACAATCAACTGCATCTGACTGCAGTCGGCCAGATGGTGGCGTTCACTCTTCGCGCTTTGCGAGAACCGGTACGAGACGTCGCTTGGACAAACTGGGTGGCCGATGAATTAAAGACTTGGGAGATGATGTACGACGATCTTTTGGAGGAGATCGCGGAGAAGGACATCCCTGCTTCTGATTTTAAACCATCGCCTCAAAGTCGCTTGGAATACTCCCGAGTATCTCCTGTCAAGACTAGATCCAGATCTGCCGTTGTCGCGATCTGTAACCCTTCGCGAGGCTCGAGATCATCAGGTCATGATGACTCTGAAGATGGTTTTGATCCTAATACTCCGAGTCGACGACCTCCAGAGTCCCGCCCTTCTCACCCATCGGGTTCCTCGTCTTTATCAACGGGTCCGAAATCGCACGGATCACGCTCCCAAGGCAAGTCACGGCAGTATTGCACCCAAGAGTGCCTTTTAGGCCTGGTCAAAGGGCGCAAGTTAGATCGAAATTGCCCCAACTTGTCTGACCATGGGATTGAACAACATCGACTAAACCGGACAACCCTTATGCGACGGCTCAATCAGCAGCTCTCTCATCCTAATTTGCGGCCGAACACAAAATTAGGATGCGAATCGCTACATGTGCATGGGAAACGTGGAGCACTTTTTAAAATCACTCTCTGGTCTCACGGTTATACATTTGTGGGAAAAGGCGTGCCGATGGAATTTGTGAACGGCCTGAAGCACGAGGAGCTCGTGTATTCACACCTTGCCTCAGTTCAAGGGACGTTTGTGCCAGTTTTCCTTGGCAGTCTGCAGCTTCACCGCCCGTTTTCTTATGATGGTATCGTGGAGATCGTTCAACTGATGTGTATGGGCTTCGCCGGAAGGACTCTTGCCCGTCAGCATGCGCTCGATCGCCATCAGATGATTCAACGAGCAGAGATATCACTGCAGAAGATTCATAGTTTTGGTGTGCTTCATAGCGATCCCATACCGGGGAATATGATCTGGAACGAGCAGGACCGCTGTGTGATGTTTATCGACTTTGAGCGCTCAACCCTACAACCTCAACGCCGAATGCCACTGGGTCTCATTTGTAATCAAAAGCGCGAACGGGAGGCTGGATCCTTGGAGAAGAGTCCAAACAAACGTCTGGACTGTTTTGAGCGCGAGAAAAGGCGCATGATTAGTGGGCTATAATGATATGCGCTTAATAGGCCCTTTCTGATCGCTGATTGGAGTGATATTACTATTCTGCTTTGGAGGGCAAGGATAGCTGAGTCACATGACTCCTCCGTGTGCCTCACACCGACAGCTCCTATTTGATTCAATTCACTGCGCATTTACCCCTTTGCTGTGGACTTGCTGGCAAGTGCTCACTCTCTTCTATTACACTTAATGCTTAGCTTATGCCAGATCATTTATTAAATCTAATACTGTTTATCACATACAACGAACTGCAATCGTAGGCCACCAAACCATCAACCTTGGAAAACAACGAAGTTCTTTCTGGTATACATCCGTTGTTGGCCATTCAACTGAGCTGCGATATCCAGCCGGTTGGAACTAGTGCTCTGCTCTCCATTGCTCGAGCCATGATTTGGTGGACGACGGGATTCCCTTGTTTCGTTCTTGTACCCAAGGCATTTCTTGGTGGATCCTCATTTCCGGCCCCCTTCTTCACTATTCGATTAAGAAGTCGATGGGCTGTTTCGGCTCTTGGTTTTATATTGTGCTGCCAGCTCGTCCCACGTGATTTCCTTGGGTGTTGGGTAGAAAGAGGCCTGCATTCATTAGTACTTTGGAAAGAGTTCGGGACTCGGGGAAGACCTACCAATTGCTCTTGTGAAGGTGGCAAAGTCTTGCTCGGGTTGAAGAGCACAATCTGTCCATTATGTCTGAATCGAATCATTACGTAGACATCGGCATCGCATTCTTGGGAAATTTCAAATGATTTAAAGAAAAGGGTATTTTTCCGACGAGAGCGTTGTTGACGTTTGGATCGGAGGCTGTTAGTCTGACGGATCCTAATTTTCCGGCTTTGCTTTGCCATTCTGCCTGCAACTTTCTGGGTCTCCAGGAGATAGTGTAGGGATTGGGGGGAAGGGTTTAACCCCCATATTTATAGGCCCAGCATTGCGCTTCATTGCTCTAGACATAGCGCCGAGAGGCATGAGAGCGACGTAGTTAAGAGAGTGCTCCGAGATGCTGAGAGGTAATTAAGTGGTTCAGCGGTGGTGCTCCGTGATGCTGGGAGGCGAAAGGGAGCTCAAAGTAAGTTATTGAAAGCCGGAGAGAGGGCCTAGGCGCTTTTAACTTATCTCGCCCTCATTTTGCGGTATACCACAGGAACTCGGTTGTTTCAAGGAGAGACAGAAAGACTTTCTTGACGAATCAGTTCCCATATTTGTCGCGCGCTTGGTATTTGACACTAAACACTGACAATGCACCTGACGCTTGGGAACAACCATGAAACGTAATGGGTGTCACCCGGTGGTCGGTCGCCCTCTATCACAGGTCCTGCTGGCATGATCTGAACTAATGCCAGCAACTCTCTGGGATTTCGGGGCTCCAGCTTTGGGTTTTGCTGGCTTAAATGGACGATAAATGAGTAATGCCGCTGTCGATCTGGCCAAGCAAGCTGTCTCCAGCCACGCACGCTCAAGACCCTCAGAGTCCCCCGAGTCTTGGACCAAGAAGGGCAAGGGCCAGTTAAAAAGAAAGCAACGACCTCCTGGGGTACAGTATGAAGGACGGTACGCTTTATCCGGTTAGATTAATACTAGTGAGCTTCAGCACTCCGCCTGAGTTGATGAGAAAGAAAACTTACTTTCAGCAGCATGACGGTGCTGTGCATTTGTTCCTGCGATATTTCCAGGAAAGCTCCAGACTACTCATGATTGAACTACCACATACAGTCTCTGTGGCTAGGAAGGGACTTCGATACTGATGCTATCATCGGGAATGTGCGAAGTGGTAGCCGGGCAGCACCAGGACGGGTCTCGAGGCAACTCCTGTTTCCTGCTTTTCCTTCCTATCTGCCGACATCATGAAGGTCTTGGGGTGTCGCATCTCTGGTATTGGCTAATTGCACCACCCGCGAGCCGACAGACCGATCGATTGGACGGACGGACTGTATTGACTGCCCCGCTCTAGGCCACCAAGTTTCATGAGGTGACTCACGCAGCCTCCTTTTCCATGATCGAAAATTAGCTTGGACAACAATTTTTGGGAGGAAGCCAATTGACCGAACCGAACGTATATTGAGAAAATAGTATCATCAGAGCTCAAACATGCCACATACATACAACAAGCATATACACATGAACATCATAACATCGTAGTTGAAGGATAGCCTACGCTATTAGGTACAATGCGAAAAAACACCCCCCCCCCCCCCCCCCCCCCAGCTCAGAACAAATTTTTGAAAACGCGTAAAAAATTTGCAATTTCCACAGTTTACCCATAGCCTTTTGGGCGCTGACTTCAGTTGGCGCGTGAAAATGCATTCAATTCGTTGTAATGGCGCCAAAGTGGCTGTAGGTAAACAATGGCCCGGAACATGTCAACGAGCACGCCACATACCTTCAAGAAGCATGCCAACAATTGCAGGACATGGAGAAAGGCAGACAGAATCAAGTACTGTGGAAGATAGTGCAGCAATATATCTCATCCACTATTGCCCTTGTGAGCAAGGTGCTCCAGCAGCCCCCATTAAGTGACATTGTATACCACATGCAGGATGCAGCTAAATGTACACAGAACATTCAGAGGGACATTTCAATCATTAAAAACTCTGTGGGCCTCAGCACTGCTGCACCAAATGCTGCCAACTTCAATGGGGGCAAACCAGCTGCAACCTGGGTGCAGGTAGCACCACAAGGCAGAGGCACTGTTATGTTACCCCCACCAGTACCCCAAAGCACGCGGAATTCCAAAAATGAATCCACTGTCACGGCATACAAGGACCGAGCAATAACAGTCAGACTCAAAGATCATGGAATTGCCCAGTGCTTTTGAGTGCTCCCTGCCATTAAGATAAAGCAGCATATTGAGACATCTATTAAAAACCATGCAGCCACCAAGTTGGTGGTGGTGGTGGGCACTCACCAGCTGAAAAGTGGTGATGTCCAGATCTTCACCTCCTCTACAACTGAGGCCGTAAAGCTCAAAGAGAATAGACAGCGGATCAGTGGATTAGGGGAACATGCAGAACTCATTGTGCCAACCTACAGAGTTACCACCCACAGAATCTCTGCCGCCCTTATATGGCTTAGAACCAAAGAGAACATGATAGTTGAAGGGGGAGCCGAAAATGGCTCCCCTCCGCAGCGACTGGAGACAGACTTCGCTGGGGTAGAGGCGCTGAACAAAAGGAAACTGAGGGTCCAGACTCATAAAACGTGGCCCTGCATGGAGGAAAGCCTGTGGCCGTGGAAATATGTTCACGGATGCCAAGATGGGAGCCGGTTGGAACGGGTTTGGGGTTTATCCATTGTTCGCTAGTTGCGAAATAATACAGGGCAAGTCAGGGGAGAGAAGGAGAACCATGGAAGCGGCGATGACTTACGTCAAGTCCCCTCAACTAAACTGTTAGCACGCGAGAATATATATCAACTTCCTGTAGTAGTGTTAAGCGTGAAGCTATAAATACACAATTGACTACTTGCTTCCATCTGAGCTCTGCCCTCCAATCTTTCCTCGAAGACAAATCGTCAACAGATTGCCCTGAACAATCTCTTCTTTCCTGGCCTCCAGTTCTTCCACATCCCAGTTCACCGACACATTCCTGCCGGAGAGGAAAGACTTGTCCCCAGCGGCCAACCATACTGCTGTCCCACCAGATAGCTCCGCACTGTCTCCCAAAAAGGGGGCAAGAAACGGCACACCAAGCCCCATGTCCGTGGGAACAATACCTGGGTCGATAACGACGGACGTGACATCAGGGTATTCGGCTTTCAGGAAAGCTGTGAATTGGGTGACAGCCAGCTTAGAAACGCCATAAGAACTCATGCTCGGGGGGACGCCGATAGCGGCCCCAGAAGTTAAATTGATTATCGTCGTTGGAGCAGCTGGTTTGGGCCCTGTCACCTGCAAAAATGCCTTACTGACAATGTATGTTCCCTTGACGTTCACTTCCTTTTTTTGGGCAGGCTCTTCTTAGTCCGCATCCTCCATGTGTGTCACCTGAGGGTTAGACCTACTTGGATCTTCCACCACGTCTCTAAGTCTCCATCCAGGATTTTGCTCAGAGAAACTATTCCGGCACTATTGACGAGGACATGCGGTGCGCCAAACTGTTGTACCACTTCTTGGAAAGCATTATTTATCCCAGTTTCGTCGACGACATCCACAGCGACCGAAAGCAATCGCGTCGACGGATTTATGTTCTTGATAAGCTTCTCGGTTTCAGCCAAATCGCTCTGGGACCGCGCAAGGAGAACAATCGCAGTCGCATTAGCACGGGCAAACGACGCCGCGAAAGCCTAAAACTCTCCCCAAGAATCAATGAGTTTGAAGTAAAAGCAAAGTCACTTCCAAGCTGACGGAGGACATACTCTGCCAAGTCCACGGCTGGCACCAGTAATCACGATGACCTTTCCAGCTTGAGAAAGCTCGGCGCGAGTAGGCTCAATTGCCGGGTATACATCTCGATAGTACTTGGCTGTGAACGCACCGGCCTTCGTGAAAAGATCCCGGTCAATGCTTGGTGTAGCCATTGTTTCTCGACGACGGATTCGGACGGCTACTAGGATCAGGGTGTGGAATCAGCTGAAATATTTAAAAGAATAAGCAAGGCCTTGTTGCCCCGCACCGTCTCACCCTAAGCTTCGCGCTGACCTTTACCCGCCATAAGCCTGGATTCAACCATACTCGCCCCCGTCTTTGTATTGGACCTAGCGCGTCTGTCAAAGTTTCCCGATCACTAGGGCGATTAACATGTCTATCTAATAGCCTAACGCGGATCCCTCGGAGCGTCTTGGGGTTCAACTCCCTACTCATAGGGCCCAATGTTCAGACGAGCTGCTCGTCCTATTGCCTTGGACCATTACTAGATTTGATAGGAAATGGCATCCTAACGTAGGTTGCGCTCCCACTAGCAAACCTCTGGGGAATGCAACTGGCATTTATCAGATGCTTTGTTTGCAATTAGACAGAAGTATGTACACCGACCTCTGAATCAGGCTCCTGAAAATCCTCTGACAGACACAGGAGTAACTGAATACCACTGGAAATCTGACTGCCAGATTACCACACCAGAAGAACGCCGAAGTACTGGCTTGCATTGGCGGAGTCTCTCACCAAATGTACGCATATTGACTCCAACCTTGCTAGTGACAACATTAAACCGCATCCCCATTTTCAGTCGTCGCCTCATGTCCAACTTTTGCGCTTTCAACCAGGTGTAACTTTTGTGTATCGCCTCGCCCGACTCCAGAATGTGCTTGAACGATGCGGTGTCCATGACTTTCGTCAACTCGAAAACGTCGCAGGAGTGTGACCTCGCGCCACCATTTACTCCGGAACGCCCTCGTCGCTCTCTGACTGGCTTTCATCTCCGCTGACTTCCATATTCTCGCGCTCGCGCTTCTCCATAAGTTCCTTAAGAGCAGCATCGTCATGCTCCGTAACAGCTTTGGGCGCCATCTTGACAGCGCAGTTACCGTTGGATTCTTTGATCTTCTTCGTGATGCTTTCAATAGCCTCTTCAAGTAGCACAATTCCTTTGTTCTTGTCCAAACACTGGCTTGTTAGAACGTATAACGGAGGAGCAACCAGCTTGACCTTAATCTGGTTGTCGGTGGTATTGTTCGCTTCAGCAGTATATAGAGCCTCCTTCACAGCATCGATTCCATCGTAACCGAAGCAGGTAACCTCGATGTCAGCACGGACCTTCGTCGGATGAGGTGTTAGTTTCTTGCTGATATATTGAAAAAGCTCATTCTTGACAGCCTGGCTGGGGAACTCGATATCATTCCACACATCCGGGTCCCTGGAAAGCATTAGTCTGTGGCCAAGACAATGGAAGCAGAAAGATCTTACGTAATAGAGAGCTTGAAGGCATCGTGAGCGTGACCGTATTTCCGGTTCAATGGCCATCCAATCTGTTGGTATAACGTCTCGAGAGGGGTCCTGGTAGCTTCGGCGACATGGCGCATAATAGAGTGGACAGCCTTGCTCTTATTGTATCTCTCCTCGCACTTGGTGACATCTTCTGGAGAAACCCGACGTTTCGACAGATCGATATACCCTACAGTGGAAATGAGTCAGCAACGAAGCTCGCACAAAGGACACATGAATCCTTCCTTACCCTTTTCCTTGTCGACACGCAGTACAATGACCACCTCGTTGCGCCCGATACGGATGAGTTTCTGTATGCTACGGATACGTCTTCGAGAGAGTTCCGAAAGCAAGATCATACCGTCAATATTGTCATATTCGAGTAGCTTCACGTATGCACCCATTTCGGCGATCTATGTGGAAGCCGCCAATGTCAGTGACATCCATAGTGTATTTACGAGCAAATCCGAGGACATACCTGCTTGACATTGACCATGACATAGCTATCAACCTCCGGGTACTTCTCCTCGTAGAAGCGACAGTTTGTTAAGGACATCTTGGTGGGGTTGCACCAATCTCCGCCCTTGATTGAAGATATGTGACCTGAGGCGAGGACTATAGGTTTTAAAAAAAAAAAGGGATAGTAACTCAAAGTCCGCTGCTGAATTCAGAAGACGATATCCAACAGCCAAGCAAGTCGCTTTAATAGTGAGATGGAGGACAAAGACTCGACTCGCGGCTTTGTGGCGGACTTGAAGAGTCAAAAAACTCACTTGCAGCCCGCGTAGATCACGTGGGTGGTTGTTCGCGGTCACGTGTGGATGCAAGCCGCTCGAGTGTGGAAAGTCTCGACTCTCGAGTCTCGAGAGGCAACAGGCTGGATACGTTGTTGCGATTCGCTCGTGTCTCGCAGCGAATCAAATATGCGCAAACGGTGCCTCTTCCATCTTTTACTCCGGCCTATGAGGAGAAATGCAAAAGCTAAATTCACAGCAATTCTTGATCGACATAAGCCATTACACATAATCTCGGCGATTACCTCCGGACTTCAAACTCATCCAACTTTTACCACCCTGCGAATCAGCTCCAGAAAACTTCCACAGAATCGTGCTAAAGAGGTTGTCGTTCTCTCTGTCTCGAGTTGGAGGACGAAGTTAGTCCTCTCAGCACCGTGAGCTTCTGAGATTACTAGTGGAGTCCTTCTTCTGCAGGGAGATAATAATGTCGGGTTCATTCGAGCCCGATCCGCCTCGTTCGCTGTTTGGCCGGATATTTGGCATCTTTCGGGCCCCAGCTTCGGCCAGCTATTCAGCGATCTCGGAACCCGCCACCGCACCGGTTGCTGAGGAAGACCATACTGAAAATGTAGTGGAATCAGCACAGAGAGATCCGGATATGAGGACTCGACTATTGGAATCCTATTATCGTCGCCGACCTCTCTGTGGGTCGGAAGTCTGCGACCATGGCACATTCTCCCCACGACCTGCCAGCGTCAAGTCGGGACAGGAATTTGAATATAATGGTGGAACAAGTTCATTGGATGACGTGATGCATACCTCTCAGTCTAGTGCGCGTCCATGTTCCCCGAAATATTCAGAGAGCGTGTCTCAGTTGAAGTCTATAGTCACATCCCCCGGGGAACCTGTCAGAGGAGATAAAGCCCAGTAGGTTCTGGTTTATACAGAGTTCACACACGAGCTGACCTCCATTCGTCACTTGGTGCTCATTAGGTGGCCGAGACTAACCATCACTTCCTTTCCAGATACCTGTCATACTATGTTCCATTTGTTAATTGGATAACACAGTATCGCTGGTCCTTTCTCCGTGGTGATTTAATAGCTGCGTTGACGGTTGCATCTATTTATATTCCCATGGCCTTGTCTCTGGCCTCGAACCTAGCTCACGCTCCAGCCATTAACGGGCTGTATTCCTATGTGTTCTGTCCATTTATATACGCCATATTAGGGAGTTCTCCCTTGTTGGTGGTGGGACCCGAAGCCGCTGGCTCTCTGCTAGTCGGAACCATCGTGAAATCCAGTGTCCGCCAGGGACATTCGGGTGAAGATGACGGAGCCGCAAATGCCGTAGTTGTGGGGGTAGCAACTGCCACGGCGGGATCAATGGTATTGGTCGCTGGCCTGACTCGACTGGGATTCCTAGACAATGTGCTAAGCAGGCCTTTTTTGAGGGGGTTTATTACCGCCATTGGTTTCGTGATTTGCGTCGACCAGCTCATCGCGCAAATGGGTCTCACCCAAAGAGCAAAGGAAGCTGGCGGTGTCCTCCATGGAAGTACGGTGGAGAAGTTAGAGTTCGTCATCCGAAATGCTGGCTATTCTCATCGTCTTACCACCGCCGTGTCATTTGGCAGCTTTGCGATCATTATGGTATTCCGGTAGGCTTGCTCTCTTCAAGCAAGATTCAGAAAGCAAAACGAAACTCTAACCGCACCGCAATATAGGTATCTGAAAAAATTCCTTGAGCCGCGATATCCCCAAGTGGCTTATGTTCCAGATCGATTTCTGGTGGTGGTTCTTTCTGCGGTGTTAACATGGCAACTGGGTTGGGGTGACAAAGGCTTAGAGATTCTCGGCCCCATGCAGGACAGTGCCGGCGGCGTCTTCGCGATCAAGTGGCCGTTCCGTCATATGAAGCATTTCCGGACTGCCATGAGTACGTCCTTTAGCATCGCGCTTCTCGGATTTTTCGAATCGTCCGTTGCCGCGAAGGGTCTAGGCGAGGGTCGCAAAGATGGGGTCAGAGGCATGGGTGTCAGTGCCAACAGAGAAATGGTAGCCCTCGGTGTTGCGAATGTTGTAGGCGGCCTTTTCATGGCCCTTCCAGCGTTTGGTGGGTACGGCAGGAGCAAGGTGAATGCTTCAACAGGGGCCCGGTCTCCTATGAGCAGTATCCTTCTAAGCGTGATCACCTTTATTTGCATTAAGGTGCTTCTGCCATACATGTATTATCTTCCCGTGAGTTCTATCTCCAGCCTTATTTTTTTTTTTTGAGGTTTAACGAGCGCACACTCTTCTTTTCCTCACCCCTCCTTTACTAGAGAAAATTTTCAGTTAACGTATATTGAACAGAAAGCAGTTCTCTGTTCGA
Organism: Byssochlamys sp. BYSS01; assembly: GCA_002242795.1. NCBI lineage: Eukaryota > Fungi > Ascomycota > Eurotiomycetes > Eurotiales > Thermoascaceae > Paecilomyces > Byssochlamys sp. BYSS01. The sequence continues at coordinate 23,954 of NIXA01000074.1, forward strand.
TGATCTCTGTCGTCGCCATCTCCCTTATTGAGGAGTGTCCTGAGGACTTAAGGTTTTTCATCCGTATTCGAGGATGGACCGAGTTAGCCCTCATGTTCCTCATCTTCACCTCGACAATATTCTATTCGCTTGAGCTTGGAATTACCCTAGGAATTGGCCTTTCCTTCCTAATCCTTACTCGCCACTCGACGAAGCCCCGAATCCAAATTCTAGGAAGAGTATCGGGCACGTCCGACCAATTCGAGAATGCGGAACTCCATCCCGACAGCGTGGAGTTGATCGATGGTGCGCTTATCGTCAAAATTCCGGAGCCACTCACCTTTGCCAATACCGGTGATCTCAAAGGTCGTCTTCGTAGATTGGAACTGTATGGCTCTAATCGAATACATCCTTCTGCTCCCCGTACGCGTGCTCCCGAATATAATAGAAATATCATCTTCGACGTCCACGGGGTTACGAGCATTGACGGTTCCGGGACTCAAGTCCTGTATGAGATTATAAAATCATACGTGGATAAGGGAACAAGGGTCTTTTTCTGTCGGGTTCCCAATTCGACCGTCCAACGCATGTTTGAGCGAAGCGGCATAGTGGAAACAATCGGCGGTATGACACACTTTGCCCGAAGGGTTGATGAGGCGCTGCGGCTTGCCGAATCCGAAGACGAAACAACGGAGGGTTAAAACCCGCTTGTTTGTTCGACCGGTGCCATACAAAAAGACCACATGATTTCCTTCCGTTGTATAGGCTCCTTATTTTCGTTTCACCAGTATATGCATGTTGATGACTTCTGCATGGAAGCCTATATAGAAGCTCAAGATGCAGCGCTGCACGATGGATATGGCAATGTATATAAATTCACACACTTTCGATATCGTAAACGCGGGTTAGACTATCGGTATAAAAGTCGTTCACTTTCAATCCTTGATCAACATAGCAACTGCGTCATCTAGCCTTCGCTAGTAATAGCTTTTGATATGGCAGCATTAAGCAGCCTCTCGCTAGCCTGCAGAGTGATCCTCTCCCTGTCGCCTATCCTTGGAGCAGCATCTCCTGTGTCCGGACTAGCAAGAACGAGCTTCATTTTCCCTTCGGTCCCAAGAACGAAAGCTCCACAGGCAACTTTAGAGAGTCGCGCGTGCTGTTTCGCCAGCGACCGGCTATCGGGAAGATCCTCCAGTTGAAGGTTTAGTGCGAGATGCTTTTCTAGGTACGTGTTAAGGCGTCTCAAGAAGCGTTTACCACCGTCGTCAGCTGGCTCTGACTGACGGTCGAGGATGAATTGGCTTAAAGTCTCACGCGGAACGCTGATATTGAGCGTCCTAAGCGCCGGAGCAATCGAGGTCGAGAAGTGCAGTGTCAGGTGGACTTCTTTTACCATGTTCTCAAGGATGGAACGAGAAACCGTGGAATCAGTTGACACCAAGACGTTCAAATAAGTCTCCAGGCCCATGCACAGGAAGCTAGGCGGAAAACGTAAAAGCGAGCAATAATTATCGAAGTTCGCTGATAGGAACGAAATGAACGTTTGTCTGAGCGGGGTAGGGAATCTTGTCAGAAGTAACGGAAGATAAGTAGATGCGGACGCAGACAAAGACGAAGATGAAGCCTCATTCTTTGTTCTGCCTCGTCGCTCTCGACGAATTCCGGATCTTTCTCCTTCTTCCAGGGCCGGAGGCGCAAGCAAAGCGGCTTTGTATATCGCAAATTCGTACTGCAGAACTACCAGAATCCCCAATACTGAATCTGTCTGGTGCCTAGAGTTAGGATTTCCATCAGACCGTCTGCTTTCATTTCCCTCCAAACGCGGCCACTCTGACATCGTTTCCCAAGTGCATTCCTCTAAGGCACCTGTCTTGGAAAGGGCGTCATCGTCAGCGGTGGCGTTAGCACCGACGTAGATCCCGCCGAGCACATCCCCTGTGAGATGATCTCGGAGTCGCCTTGCATATGTCTTGAGAGCGATTGGATTATTAAGAAGGGTCTCAAACTCCCTTCCATGATGGAGAGGTGAGAGACGGTGCAAAGTCCAGGACGTATTCAACAGTTCTCGGGGAGTTGGAGTCACCATTACCAAATTTTGATGGGTGTCTCCTTCGTTACTATTGCAGGAATGATATTGCTAGGGCTTCACGATTCCCCAGGAAGTGTCTCCCCATCGTACAAGGGTATCATGGATGGTTGCCATGTAAAAACGCGAGCAGGGCCGCGCGTCTGGTACGAACGACGCGGACAAGCAAACACTGCAAACACCTATCCCGACAGGGTAGTCTGAGGCCTGAGGCTACAACGTCCGTCTCGACCACACTCTGTTTTAGTGCTCACCCCATGCCCTGAGTGTGGGTTGAGCTGCTCAGCCTGCTGATTGAGCATGGGCTGAGTGCTCACCCGAGTACTGAGTAGTAATACATGCCCTCAAGAAGATGCACCCAGCTACAAGGCATCTTGACCACATCATTGTTTCAGTTGCCGCTTGAAAATAAAAATGATCAATTGGGTGCTGGGCATTGTCCATGTTGATCAGTTGTGTCAGTGTAAGGAAATACTACAACGCTTATGTACATAGTACTAGTTTAGCCTCGCGAGTGATAGTGTGATCACCTAGAGCTAGAGAGTATAGGACAGACAGCCCCTGAGAAGTCAGCGGCAACACTCCTAAGGAACGAGGACATATTGTTATTCTCTCCTATTCGCGATCAAATTCTCATATTAGTTCCAATTCCCCATCACTCATCATGTATACATTGTCATAGGTCTTCACGCTAAGTTCGCGACCAGCCTCAGACCCATTACAGTCAGCCCACTTCCACATGTTAAAACCTGAGCAAGTGTAACAGTCGCTAGAACCACATACCAAGAAACCGATCCACCTACAAAGGATCCCCGACGGCGTAGGCTCGGCGAAGGCTTCGGGGATCCCTGAAGGACAAGCATATATATAGAGCATCAAGATGCTAGCTAGGAAAAGGGACAAGCTGTTCGTCTCCTTGCTGAGAGAATATACATTTTGTTGTGCGCTATTCCACTTCACCTCCAGACCGTAGCCACCTCTTTGCCGGCGAAGCACCGTCGAAGAGCCGTCGAAGCACCAGTGCACCACCAGGCCTGCCGCGGGACTTCCTCGTAGAATCGTTTCAACTACGTCAGCATGCCCACTACCCGATCCCGTTCTCGCCACCCGAGCGAGCATCCGGACGGCCTTACCGCAAGACATGACCAGTTGGTGATTTACGTCCTTTTTTTTGAGCCCACCATCTAGTTACATGCTTGAAGTTACTGTTTTGTCTTAGATCAAGAACAACACAATTAGTGCAATGGTTTCCCCACCTAGTAATTCCAAGGAGGAGAGTACCTGAGTCAGATACAGCTGAAATGAGACCTGAATTAGGCATCATAAGTTGATGAGCTACTCATATCATTGTACAGGGACCCGGAAACGATGCTATTCGCTATTCCCTAGAGAGCTTCCGGAAGGTGCGAAGACCATCGGTGGATGACTAATTACGGCGGTCCATAAGTTAACTATCTGCTGCAAGCTATACTCTTAATGCTGTCTACCTAACTAACATTGCTCTAGTGCAGAAGCTGTAGCAAGAATGTAGTGAGAATGTAGTGATATTCCCACAAAAATTTGGCATTATTCAATTTTATCTTTATTCCTTATTCTCTTACTGTAAGGGATGCAGCTGGGTCACCTGCGTTCCCCAACAAGGCCAAAAAGACCAACACTATCTGCACCCAGATCCTGCTTAAGTACGCACTGAGGGATCTTGTAAGCACTGCAGAGCTGCAGCGCAGTGCCTTACAGTGATGAACCTGTGTACCATCCATACTAAGTATGTCACCATCCAGCCCAAGGACATGTAGTTGGTTTGAACACTCTGCCAAATCATGACAGGTTACAAATATCCTGGTTGTTGTTACGCCCTGGGCTTCCTATGACCTATACGCTGTTAGACTTGGTATTCGGTTGACTCTGACCTGCAATCTCGGAGCCCTCTTGGCTCGGCACAGCTGTACTGTCATATGCACCACACGCCGTCCTGGCGTCCCTGTGGTCTCTCACTCAAAGCGGTACAGTTGGAAGAGCAAGGCCAACTAGTTAGGTGAGAACTAGTTGTTAGAAGTTCTGACGAATCAAGTATAGTCCCAAGTTATACTCCAAGTAACAATTGATAGATTGAGCACGAAGAACTAAACTAAATACATGGGTAGAAATGAGCGTCCTTATATATCCCATCCTGATGTTAGGTATGACGAAGTATACCGGGTATACTGGGTATGTCGCGTATACCTGTATACCGTTGCCAAGAGTATACCGATGCCAAGCCCTCTGGGTCACGTGACTTGTGTTCATTCATTATGCAGTGTGGCTCGCATTAGCGTAGTTTTCCGTAGGCTGACATTTGTCCCTTGTCTGTTAGGTCCGTAACAGTTGTGCTAAATGAGGGGATAACTGCAGGTAACTAAATGGGGGAAAAAAGATGCTTAGTCATAGATAATGAAAGTTAAATTTGTTCAAACACCTCCCGTACTAATGTACACTAATCCCTAAAGGGAAAAAGAGAGGCGACCATCCAACATTTCTTGTCAGCGTTGGCTATCGTGGCTCTATTCGCTATGCTATCCTATCTAGGCACCAATGGTGGTGCAGAAAACTCTAACTTGCTGGCTGACTAAGAACACTAAGCCTAAATGGGAAGGAGCTGACCTCTGCCAACATTTCTTCAGTAGAGGCAAGAATGCCACGTGATATAACATGATAAATGACGCCTAAAGTCAAAGGAAATTCTACTTACTGCATGCATGCTAAAGTATAGTAGAGTAGTAGCTCCAAACAGTGTAAGCTCCTCATCCATGGCTCCATCTGTTGAAGCTGACTCCAAGTAGAACATATTCAATACACTCTCGTGCTCATTTATGCCCGTCTGTACGTGGATCTCACCAAGCTGGATAACCCTCCACGTGCCGACCCAGCAGCGGAATCTACGCGGAAGGCACGTCCAGCAGCGTTTCAAGAGGACTCGAATCGTAGGTGCCAAAAAATGGAGTGTACCTTCAGGCTTCTCCATCTTGTTTGCACGCCTCTTGTCGTCAAAGCTAATACGGGCTACAATGTTTGGCTACAATATTGTCAATCATGAATAGTGACCAAAACACCTCCACCTCAACAACAATGCTGACCAGTAGAAATACTCGGCCCATTCACGACGAAGATCGGTTCACGGATGGCCTGCCAGTCTCGACAAATGAAAGGATCGCATTCAACATCAAGGCCATTCGATCGGCAATCAAGGAGCAACGCGAAAAGTTCCACCGGGATCTGAATGCGGAATATCTTCTTCTTACGCATGTTTCCGCAGAAACATTTGATCAGTACAACAGAAGCAGACGTGCCACTCGAGTCTTCTACCATGAGGGCCTCCAGAAGTTGATCATCCGTCTAGGCTGCGAGTCACGGCCTCATGAGTGTGCGACTACAATGCTGGATCATTTGCTTCATGACTCTTGCAAAGATATGAACGTTCCCACCCAACTGCTTCCCACCGGAGCCGCCATGGTCAAGGACAACATGTATAAAAAGCAACCCGATGCATCGTACATGCCAATGGACCTTCCTCCTGGCCGCTCCAAGACGTGGCCCACGCTTGTTCTTGAAACAGGATACTCCGAGTCCCTGAGAAGATTGCGAATTGATGCCGAGTGGTGGCTGAGCCATTCCAAGGGGGATGTCATGACAGTGATTCTGGTGTCAGTGGATCCACAGAATCCGGTCATTACGATTGAGCGATGGGAACGAGATCCAACCCCGTCAGCTTTGCGTCCCAATCCGAATCTGAGAGCCAGGGAGAGGCATTTGCCAGTCAAAGTGCAAGCTATCCACATCACTAAATCTGAAGATAGCGCTGTGTTGGTGGAAGGGGCCCCTCTGATCATTCCTTTCCACAATGTATTCCTTCGTGACCCCAACCCGCCCGAGCACGACTTGGCCTTTCCGCAAGACTGTCTGGAAGGGTATGCAAGGAAGATATGGTGGGCCCAAGACTTTGTTTAACTGGCATTATATCATGGATCCTTATATCGCCATACTAAGTCAACGGGGTTAGTGGAAGTCTGGCTCCAGGATAGCTCTTGTGTATGCTGTCTAGCTTTATGCATACCAAAATCGCAGTCAGACCAGCATTCCCCTGGTAACTGGTCAGAGAGACGGTTGCAAGAGATGCATGTAATCATATCATTCGACACCAGAAGATATGTTCCCAAGTAGTAAGTTCACTGTCACCAGCACCATGATCCCCAGCAGCCGATCCTTGTAAAAGACAACAAAACCCTACAAGGAATCTTCTGCTTAAAATGAAACAACCTCTCCATCAAACAAAGCGTATACCGCAACTTGAGTACATGGAAATGCCTTACGTTGTAACACTGCATATTGTACATCACAAGGTTCTCCGCCCTCGGCCCCAAGTTCCCAGAGACATTGAACAGCTCATTCTCCTCCACAGAACATGCAGATTGTGCCGGTTGATCGAGTGGTCGACGCCAAAGTTCACCCGGGACCCCGGTTGTGCCTGGACACCCATTTGGCTTTGAAAAAGGCCATGGGGGCGTGCAGAAACATGACTGGTCGCTGCTTGATCAATGCCCACTCTAGGAACCTGCGTCGCAGCTACGATCTTGATGTCAAAGATGGCCCAGGAAGGATCTTGACACGAGTAGATCCTTCCTGGCCATGAGGAGCGAATGAGGCGCGCAACACGCGCGGGCCCGGAGGTTACCGTACGGGCCGGTTATGTACATAGGCTGGTAGTGTTTTCTGCTAAATGCTCAGTGGGGTGCTCAGTGGAGCCTGGACCAGGACTCAGATTTACTTAGTGAGCCTCACCCTGAGTACCCTCATGATAGTGGTGGCAGCTAAACTAGGCAAGTCCCACTTGGGACAGGAAATCCTTTACATAGAGGTGCCTAGGTAGATATTTGGCATTATTGCCAGAAAAGACTACGTCGTGTCGTGTGAAAAAGTGAAGATATAGTACTGATAAAGTACAGATGGCAGGCAACAATTTGATTGAAGCAGACTCACTGCAACCTAGCTACAGACAAAAAGGCAGCCTGTGGTAAAGCTGAACAGTCATCAAGGTATGCTTCAATAATATGATGCGCCGAAATCTTAGAACGCCAGACCTGTTTTCCATCCATCTCCAGGATCCACAAACACAACAGGGTGAGACTCTCAATGCAGACTGAGTGATAGTGTCTGTAAGAAGACGTGCCCATTAGAGCTCGTCCTCGTCTAGAGCACGATTCGCCAAGTTCTCAGCTATCTTGTTGGACCCGCTGGGAACATGCCAAAAGAGCACATCAGCACCTTTTTCGACTATTTCGTTCACGTTCCTATCAATCAACTCGAAGAGGTTGGAGTTGTCCACGAGCGTGCCGTCGGCTTCGACGTAGCCCCGGCTGGTTTTATTCCAGTTGAAAACGCCTTCGGTCAGACCCTTGAACAGGTACTCCGAGTCCGTCTTGATGACGACTTTCTGCAAGGGTTCGGTTTGAGTGTAAACGCTTCTCTGGATGAAGAGTGTCACCTGACAAGCAAGGATCCCAGCAGTCAATTCCGCAACTTCAGTCGTTGGCACACAGTTCCCCACAAGCGAGCTGCAGTTGAGCCGAGAGTCCTTTCCAAAATAGACCCCCACGGCAGCTTTGGTCTGGTTGATGCCCTCGACACGGAATCTTCCGCTGGCCGCGACAACAAGTTCGCTGGATAGTCCAGGGCGTTTACCGCAACTCACACACGGATCAGCGTCAGGGCGAGCCAAGTACACCCAGGGTTCGCTGTAGTGAGGGGATTCGATCTCGCTCGGATGTATGTCTTCTCCGTAAATCTCGTGCGGTTTGAATTTGCGGGCGTCGCCTTGGTTAGGACCCTCAGCAGAAGAAGTCGAACTTCCTTCAGCATTGGACTCCATCTTTGAAAGAGTCGATGGCATGTGGCTGTGAGAAGCGTACAAAGATATCGAAAGATAGTGCACTGAGGAATGAGTCCAAGGGTTTATCGAATGTCTGCTGATATTAGCTAACAGACTCTCTGAATTGGGGTATGATTCTGCCTACTGGGATCAGTTTGCTCTTCCACAGGAGCTGCACTCCTCTATCTGAATTAATTTGCCAGTTCACAGCTGAAAACAAGGGAACTGCTAAGGAGGAATGAGAGAAGGAGAGTGTGAAGGTAGGGAGGAAGAGAGAAATTGTACAAGGTTGAGGCTGGCTAAATAGTAGTGCGAAGGCAAAGGTGCAGTGAATATATGGTCATTCACTTCCATAACTTACTATGGAGTGTCCTGTGAGAGTAATCTATGAAAAGTGGAGTACTAACAGTGATGGATATCTCCAGACAGTGACTAGTCCAACTGGGAAACACCATTATTATGGAAGATGGAAGATGCCCCTTTAATGTAGACGCCCTTTATACTTTTAACTTTGTCTCTATTCCAAGTGAAGTCAGGAGAATACAGACTCCTTCAAGCAACTGGGATCTCCAATTCAGTGGAATCCTGATTCATTTGTCGGCTATGCAGAGAACATACAGCACAAAATGAGTTGCTGTGGCCGTCTATACAAATAAGATAGAAAGAAACTGGAGCGAAGACACTCATCATTGCTTCTACCTGTGTCGAAATGGTTATGCAGGCTACTAAGAATGTATTTTCAATTGGGGATGGAGTTAAGATGATTGTACAGTCCTCTATACTCAGGAGAAAGTGCAGGATGATGAGGGCAGAAGACAGGCTCTTCCACAAGTCCGCAAATAAGCGTGACCAGCGAGCTGCAGCGTCCTTGATTCATATTGCTTATTGCCGTTTTCTCGTTACTCTAATTAAAAGCCTTCCGCGTAGAGATATTTCCACGATATTAAGCACACCAACCACTAGAGTCCTGGCCACAAAACTGACACCCAAAGAGAATGGGAATCCCCTCCCAGACCCAAACCTTCTCCATGTCGTGCGGACCAGCCTTCCTTGACTCCAGCTCCTCCCGGGCAACGTCGAACCAGACGTCGCTTACTGAACCATGCATGTGAATGTTGGGGCTTGGCTCGAATACCAGTGAATTAACATCGTCTCTTTTGTTAGTCTCTATGTCATTATGAAAATTGTACATGAAGTCCTTCCGCTGTGCGCGCTGATTGCCACCGTCGCCTATCTCGGCGGAGAAGAACTCCACTATCCGCAAAAATGGCGACATGGTGAGTAAAGAGCCAATCCAGCTGTCGTCGAACACCCCGAACTCGTCTGGGGGTACGGTGTGTCGTAGGTAAGCAACGAGAAGCTGCATGCAATGGTGCGTGGAAATGAGCGTGTTCAGATCAGTGAAAGGGGGCGATCGGAGTATCTTGGTCTGCAACTCGCGATACATTGACTTTCGGACGTCCGCGGGTATAGGCACAGGGAGTCGTCCGTTTTCGAACTCTCGTAGGAGATGCATCCTGTGCTCCTGCCGAGCGAGAGAGTATGCCTCAAGGAAATACAGAGTGTAGTACCTGGGTCAGCAGTCAATTGGTCAGATGCACACCCGGAACAGTTATCACCAGATCGTAGAACCTACATGAGAGGTGTGAAATTAAACAATATACAGGCTACGCCTCGTTGAAAGAGATCGTTCCGCTCACTCTTTGAGGGAAACTTAGACTTTACAAATCCCGACTCGCTGTGAAAAAATCTATCCATAACGCGATCTGCAAGGTAATAACACAGTTTGGCGCAGACCCTCTGGCGACGTCGCAAGCTATACAAATATCGGTATGTGTACAGGTAGCCGCCTCTGGCGCTCTTCGAGGGAGGGAAGAGATCGGAAAGTAGGACTCCATCATCCTCCGGGTTCCTCGTATGCGTCTTCTCTGGGTCTATCGGGGAAGGAAGGGTCCCGTGCCGACGCTGGCGAAGATACCGGCGACAAATCTCATGTTCGTGCAGGGTGAGAAGCTGGTAGAAGGCTCGGCAGACGAGTTTGAACGGTAACAGATCCCTGACGCCGCAACTAGCGAAGATCTGGATCTGAATCTCAGCAGGAAGGAGATCCCAAAGTGAGGAAGACGGGATCAATCCCGATTCATCGACACTGCCAAGAGAAGAAAAAGTCAGTGGGAGGACAAAAAAAAGAGCAGATAGTAATGGGACGAGCCAAGGACACTGACGCGCCATCCTTGGTCAGCTCATCACCCTGCGCATATTCCTTTCTGAGTCTCTCGAAAGTAGAGCGGCACTTCTTCACCCGCAGGATTAGGCTGTTAATCGGACTCATCGTCAGACCGCGCAGACCGTTGGAGACCAGCTCCGACCCCGTGCAGATGCGTGGAACGGATAGGCCTGGCTCTCGGCGGAGATATCCGTGGTTCCGGCGATAAGAGACAAACAGGCTACGGCGGGCTGCAGCGACACGCAGAGAAAGCCAGAGATTCGAGTGCGAGCTCAACGCACCTATATAGATGTGGCCAGCGCATTCTCCGACTAGACTTAATCGCACTCTGGTCCACGGAGCGTGGAGAGGGTTATGCTACTATTATTGGAAAGAGGCGGCCTTCCATAGGGGGAGTCCAGCGTTGGAGTAGCGCAGAAATTGTGGCTGTGATGCGAAAGAAAGAGTTCATCCGACCTCTCTTTCCCCACAGTCCGTCATTGTCTGGTCGAACCAGACACGAATCATAGCAGATCTACAGTTGGCATCAGGAGTCGAACCCTTGTTAAGACAAAGACCAGTAGAGTGCCACGACATCCCAATCCCATGCCCCTTTATCAGTAGTAGAGTAGTTAATCTTAGTCTAGATTGACTCAACGGAGATCTTCTCTTACGTCACTGGACAGCGGGGTTGCGTCAAGGCATTGTGAGTGGTCTACAAAAGTCGCTCTTGGGAGTTCTCGAGAAGCCATTCCACTCCGCATCATCGGAGATCTGCCTGGAGATGTCTACCAGCGTCCTAATTGTCGGTGCTACCAGAGGCCTCGGTGCCTCTCTGGCCAAGCTCTATGCGGCAACTCCTTCAACCCATGTATTTGGAACCACTCGATCCAGCGCTGGCCCTGAAGAGACCACACCGGGATCCGCGATATCCTGGCTGACCGGTGTCGACGTTTCCCAGCCTGACGTTGGCCAGAGACTGGTTTCACAACTTCCCTCAGGAACAAAACTTTCGGCTGCCATTGTTTCAGCCGGATACTTTGGTTTTGAGACTTTTGATGCACCGGACTGGGACAAGGAACTGAAAATGTACACTACTTCCGCCATTGGCCCTGTTTTTGTGGTCCAGAGCCTTGTCAAGGGAGGGTTTCTAGGTGAAGGGAGCAAGGTAATCCTTGTTAGTAGCGAGGCTGGAAGCATTGCGCTACGCCATGAGTCAGAAGGAGGCGGTAACTATGCCCATCATGCTAGCAAGGCAGCGTTGAACATGGTCGGGAAGCTGCTCAGTTTCGACCTCAAAGACAAAGGGATCGCCGTTGGTTTGGTACATCCCGGATTCATGAGGACGGAAATGACCAAGGGAGTCGGGTTCGATAAATACTGGGATTCTGGTGGCGGTGAGTGTAACATCCTCTGGTTTCTTGACCATTGAGTCTTGACATTTCGATGTGCAGCTGTGACGCCCGAGGAATCGGCGAAATCGCTCGCCTCGTTTGTCCAGGACTTCGACATTAGCAAAACTGGACAATACTGGGCACCAAGGGGACCCCGGTACGTGTTGCATTTCTTCAAATGTCCGATGTGTACCAATTGAGTTGGATAACAAGCTAACTGTTGCGGTTGCGGTTCATAGCGATATCGGGACTGCGGAACCTGTCCTGGGAAAGAACTTACCCACCCCTCTGCAGCTGCCATGGTAACCTGAATAATTGTCCTTCTATGGCATTCCAGTTGTGGCATTGCAACAGAGAGCAAAACGCTGTTCCTCGCACGTTGGGAAATCGGAGGTTTTCTGAAGCACCCAGTCTGTCGCTAGGCTTCTCTTATCCTCCATTAATACCAGGAGGGAAAACAACTAGGTATAATAAACACTACACTTCGATGGCCGTCTAGTAAACATTACACGAAATAATGCATTCTGTATCGGTCAATGGATTGGTAGAAAAAAAAAAAGGAAAATAACTGCATCATCCGCGAATCGAACGCGGGCCTCATCGATGGCAACGATGAATTCTACCACTAGACCAATGATGCAATGAATAGTATTAGTCATACTACTATGAACCTAGAACGAAAGAACAGCCCAGAGCAAATGCCAAGGAAGGAGTTCCCCATACCTAATAAAATCGACCCGCAAGTTAATCTCGGCCGCTTCAGTCTAGCATACGCTTGCTGCCAAAAAAACAATCCGACCAGCTGTCCACAGCGACGGCGGCTCTTTTGAGACTCGGATGTTGATGGGACTCATAATCTGCCACTGTGGGCTTTGTCCGGTAGACCCGATAAACGGTGTCCCTAGTCACTACCAGTAGTCATCTGGCAATAATGCTGATCTCCTTCTGTAAGCCTAATACCAGAAGTTAGATATTGCGATATGGGCTACCCCCCTTATTCAGTAATCGAATACGCCCCTGCAACATACTCTAAACTCGTACTGGGTGCCACAGGGAAATCCATCATTGTCGAACAATATATATAGTACTTTGCTGGTTCCCGATACATTGCCAAGCATTGGACAGGGATGTGCCTCCAGTGATACACCACTACTAAAAGATAAACCAATAAGGACATGCCTCTTCAATCCATGGTTAACTATCTGTTAGTCTTTTCCGGGTACGAACCAGAAAACCCTCACTCGCCTTGCCACGCTCACGCAGCGTCGAAGCTATGGAGGCTATCGTCGAACTAAGCCTTGCGGGGGAGAGTGCCGCGTTTCCCGAGAGCAATGGGAAACGTCCGAGTATGGCTGATTCTAGATTATGGTACTATATGGAGTCGGCTAGACTAATCAACCTTGCGTGTTGCTCCGCCTCCTTCAAGTTCCCTGTTCCATGAGACTCTGCCAATCGGGATAAGATCTTCCACCCAACTTGAGCTTGCCGACGAGCAAAGCCAAATGGGGTAAATGTTGGAAACGATCAGATCTATATCAATAATGAAGATCGTTTAAGCATTGCGATCAGTGGTAACCCGTCTGCAATACGCCGTGCTCACCTCTATCGATGCATTGATAATCCTTCGACACGTCCTTTATGGTTTCCGGGATCATCACAATCCACGGTGTGCGTCATTCGAAGGCGCGTATAGAACGTATCATTAACCTCTATTAGCTTCACGTCCAGAATTCGAGCGTTCCGAGGATTCTACCATAAGGATAAAAGGGGGGGGGGGGGGGA
>NIXA01000074.1:37315-51627 GCA_002242795.1 Byssochlamys sp. BYSS01
TAGGCCCAACATTGGTGGCAGGACAGACAGGGGGGGGGGGGGGAGAAGATTGAGTGTCTGGCGGAATATAACAGTTCTTGCAACACAAGATTCGTCTAGTTTTGGGTGGTACTGAACTTTGGCCGAGTCTGGCTTGTTTGATTTGTCAGATGAGGTCCAGTATACCGGTGGAGAAGAAGTAGGGGGAAGAAATTCTCGACTTACAAGTAGCCCTGTAAACGGCTATCCATGCATTACGAGCTTCAGAGATAGTGCATCAATACCTAAGGTAGTACTATGTACCTACCTATACCTAGGTAGGCAGGTACTAATAGTATCCTAACTTTACAGGTGCCGATCTATTCTTTTAAACGCATGCGCTGCCTATGGATGCCGCATACAACGATGCAAAAATTTACGATCAATGGGTCGTCCATCTCTGGCAGGATCATACGTTCTGGAGATGCACTGCGGTAGCCTCCCAATTTGTCATGTCATATCTCCAATAGACTTCTGGGATGGGCCGCGCGTACTCGGACTACGAGCAGTCAGCAGGTAGATGGTGGCTTAGAGGAATGAAACGGCGCAGTTCCGAAGGTTCTTCCGGGGGGCACAGCAAACAACGGACAGGAACAAGATACTTTCTGGTTACGATGTCTGTGCAGTGATGTCAGGCATAGCTGCGGAGACAGCAAATGACGCAGGCCCGAACCGCAGCCTGGGGAGGGGCTGTGAGTCTGCTGTGAGTCCGGTTAGGGGCATTCGTAGCGCCAACGCCCCGTGCGAGGAAGTGCAACAAAACCAGCCCACCGCGGCACATGATAGGGCTCTCGGCAGGTCCACCGGTGCGCCCAGGATGGCAGTGATCCCGGACCTCCAATCCTGGAGCATTCGCCCACACAGGCATGCTTCACGCTGGCGCTGGCGTAGCAGAGAGTCAATTAGTACTTAAACGCGCATTTCTCTCGTTTAACTGTAGTCCTCCCGTTTCTTTATCCGTTCTAGAACCCCCCTCCCTTTATTATCCTATCCGCTATCCTCCTGATTAGTAGTCCTGTCTTCCTGATCTCTTAACTGCTTCCTGTTGCACCGGTCCACCCCTTATCACGCTGAAACAATTTTTGAATTAGGACACTATCAACATGTCCGACCCCACCACTGCCCCACAGCCGAATGGAAAAGCACCAGCTCGGGGTGCCGAGCTCCCTGGAGCCGCCAGAGAACATGGCTTGGTGCACGTGCAACCAGCGCGCGTTGACGATTTGCAGCCCAGATATGCTCAGCAAGTCCAGCATGATTCTGATGACCCTGCCGCGCATGGCTGGTATGCCGGGTTCAGTAAGGGCCTGACTCTAACTCTCTTTCTCTCCGTCCGTTTTATCTGACGAATGTTCATTTAGTCCACGGACTGGGCGAATGCATCGGTTCCCTAGGTGCTATTCCTTGCTGTTTCTGCTGTCCGAACCCGTTTAAGGCTGTCAACCAGGGCGAGGTTGGTCTGATTACCAAATTTGGACGGTTCGTACAACCTCCAGCTCCATTTCTCAGAGGTCTTGGGACCACCTCAGAGTCGCTGACTGTGCTTCAGTTTCGAGCGTGCCGTCGACCCTGGCTTGGTCAAGGTCAATCCGCTCAGCGAAAGCCTCAGGACAGTCGACGTTAAGATCCAAATTGTCGAAGTTCCACGCCAAGTGTGCATGACCAAGGACAATGTCAACCTCAATCTAACCTCTGTTATCTATTACCAAGTGACACATCCGCACAAGGCTGCTTTTGGTATTACCGATGTACGCCAGGCACTGATTGAGCGCACTCAGACTACCCTGCGCCACGTCATCGGTGCCCGAGTTCTGCAGGACGTGATCGAACGACGCGAGGAGATTGCCCAGTCAACCTCCGAGATTATAGAAGAAGTAGCCAGTGGCTGGGGTGTCCTGGTTGAATCCATGCTCATCAAGGACATCATCTTCAGTGATGAGCTGCAGGAGTCTCTCTCCATGGCTGCTCAGTCTAAGCGGATTGGTGAGAGCAAGGTCATCGCCGCTCGTGCCGAGGTGGAATCGGCCAAATTGATGCGCCAGGTAGATTACCATAGCCCTTCTGTGACGTCCCCGAATATGAGCATGAATGGCTAATTTGACTCCTCTTTAGGCCGCCGACATCCTTTCCTCCGCTCCTGCCATGCAGATTCGCTACCTCGAAGCCATGCAGGCCATGGCCAAGACCTCCAATAGCAAGGTCATATTCTTGCCTGCAGCGAACCAAACTGTCATGCAGCAAATTGCCGACAATGCCGGAGAAGGATCTAGCAGAAATGCAGACGTACAGAATGGCTTTCAGCAAGCTATAAATGCGCGAGTGGTCGAGAATATCTGATCCTTCTTCCCTTCATTAAATGATCCTTTGCTGTCTGGTCTATCTTTCCAGGCTGACCTATCTGTCAACGGACATGGCTTTGCTCTACTTTCCCCTTCACCTTTTAATTTCTCCTTCGATCCTGTTTGCCTCTGGCTATGATCTGACAGGTAGATGCTGCTAGTACTTACTACTGCTAATTGTTAGTGACGATACCCGCTTTCTTTTTTCTTTTGGTTGGATGGTTGGCTTCTTGAGATCAGATCTACCATGCCACGATGTGTATTTAATGAGTTATGTTTTTACCAATTGCTACACGCCTTATCTCTATCAAATGCTTTAGTTAGACAAAGTTAACGTAGGCCTCGCTGTCACATTCAAGACGAGTTGCGTTGTTCCCTCAGACATCCCCCAGCTTGTCGGCAGCACTGCCGAAAGCGGTGTGCTCAGCCGCTTCGTAGACAACGGTCAAGGGCAGTTCCGGCGAAGGTACGACCACCTCAATATGCTTGACGAGAGATCCCACCAGGTCGACTCTCCAGTTAACGAGACGAGTTGCATCTCTAGCTAATGCTGCACGGATCTACATAACACTGAGCAGGACATGCTCCTCAGTGTCTTTGTGCTGGCGTCGCTGCTATCCCTACGACCCGGCCACGCCCAATGACTTCGCAGACTCAGCCTGGCGCCAGGACACGCTCCCCAGTTGGTCCTGCGACACCAAACTTCGCCGACCCTTCCTTCGACCCAGTCGAGTTCCTCAACGATGTTCTCCCCCCGCTGAGTCTAGCGTCGTCGCAACCTCATGCGTCCCGATCACCGGGCTCTGTGCCACTCGCGGAACTATTTTCGCAAGTCCAATCGTTACTTTCTCAGATCAACGCCTTGAATGTGCGACATTCCAGTACCCTAGATGGACTTACAGATGAAATTCTACGAAGTGGCGGGCGCCTAGCTTACGAAGTTGAAGTGCTACGTGGGGAAGCGATCGGGTTGTCCGACACCCTGAACGATGTGCTCCGTGCTGACATCGCGAAATTCGTTCCTGAAGGGCTGGAAGCCAGTGCTGCCGGTGCAGATCAGACACATACCCTTACGGAGATCTCCGCATCGCCGCAAGAAGCCGAAGAAAACAGCCAGAAGGAACTGAGCAATGGGACCCCAGCTCCGCGAGACCCAGAATACATCACCAAGCTACGCACATTGAATCAGGTGCGAGTACGTCTGGACGACGTGATCCGAACATTTGGAGAAGCCATGGAATGGCCCATCCCGCCCTCGGAAACGTCCTTGACGTCTTCGTTCATCACCGTCTCGGCGCCCGAGACCGCGCCAGACATGCAGAGTCGGGAAGAGAAAGGCCAGGAGGTTGCGGGGAAGCTTCGCGACGAGGTTGTCGAGCTGCTGAATAGCCATGGGGGAGGAGAGGCTGGGATTGAGGCGGCCGCCCGCCGCGTGGAAGATCTACGAACGTTGGCGACTGTTTGGAAGGGGACGGCAGAAGAAAAGCCGCGGCTTAGATTCGTGGATGGCCTTGCGAGGATGGTGGATGACCGACGCAAGGAGTTCGAGAGCAGGACCAAGGACCTGCCTGGCAGCGGCACTCAGCAAGGAGGTTCGATGACGGAGCAAAACAGGGACAACGAGGGTGGCGGTGGTTTCCTATGGAACTTGCAGCGCCTACGAGACGAAATATATCTAGATTAGGGTGTGGCGATACATGTTTTGGACAAAAGTCCTGCGAGCATTGTTGCATAGCAGATTGGTGTATTGAGTTGGCAGCCTAGCTGTCTTCTACCCAGCAAGATAGTTCCATTTCAGAAATGTATATCTTGCAATTCATATCAAAAACTCGCGGCACCTAGAAGGTATAAGGGGGACAGTTGGGGTCACCTGTACTCCTGTACAAGGCCAAAAGAGCAACATTACTATCCGCTAACTCGGATAAGACCCGATCCAGCATATGTAGCGCATTGAGGACAAGCTATTTCCCTGCACATACAACTCCAGTGATAGAAAGTTTTACGTCGTTACTGGAAAAATTATCTCTGGTAGGGAGTTTTAAGGATTCGCCGTTCCCCTTCTGGTTTAGCGCCCCAAGGTAGTCAATTGGTACCTGTATCATTGTCCCAATACAACTCTTGGAATTACTAAGGAGCAGTGCTCTACTGTGCAGCTGTCTCTTCCTTCAACCAATTTCCTTTGTTACCTACGCCTGTGGCATCACTTAAGAGGCCTACATCACCCCCCTGACCCACCTCTTTCTGCTCAGATTTCAACCTGTATTTCACCATGTCTGATGGTCATCTCCAAGCTCAAACACTGGATAGGAAGCTTGTTGCAACGATATCAAGTATGCCCACCTCCGATGGTGTCCCGAATATTCTTTGGGCCAACTATTTACTGACTATCTATGGGGTCCCCACCATTGTTGACGTCTGTATTTTCTACTTAATATTGAATGAAAGGTCACTGATACGATAATAGGGTGTGGCCTTCGTTGTACCCGATGAATCTACCGAGACTGCCTCGTCCTCCATTCGGAAAGCTGGTTTTGCTTCTTGTACGCAAGGTGTAGACTGTCCGTTTTTAAATGAATGTCGGCGCCAACCCCTGCCGAGCACTTGCACATTGACGACGAGCTTGTGATATCGGTGTACCGGAAGTCCGATGTGCTGTGGGAACTCTCTTTCTCCAAAGGAAGCCCAGATCTATTAAGTGCGTCAGACAAACGACTTCCATCAGCAGTTCCCGGCCGTGGTCGAGGGCGCTTCCCACCTGAGTTTGACGCTGTGCAAATTCCTCACCCTGTTCGATATTGTGAGGCTGTGATTATGCTGCTTTGTCGAGATTATGACACCAGATCTGCAACTTACTGGATGGCCATTCTGACTTACATCCTGGAATATGTGGATGAAACAGATATATTTAATGAAAACTGCCTGGGCGAGATTTTCAGACCATTCTATCATGCGCTCAAAGAGGGAGAATTCTCAAGGATGTATCTCCTTCTGGATGAGCTCCGCAGGGACCTGGCCTTGGGGCGTCATCCCCCAGCCAAACAGCGCTAGTCCTTTTTACTTCTGAACATAGTTGTGCTTCTCTTATATCATTCTCTCTAATTGGTTTATATTTCAACGATTTCTGGCTGTGTCAAACCTTCTGCCTGACAAGAACAGTGCCCTCTTGGTTGGAAACCACTCTTTTCCCCGGTCTCTGTGTCTCGATAATCACAATTGACATTCGTGCGACCGAAAGCCCACAGCTTGACAACCTCTGTTTTCCAGGAATATTCACTTGACAAGTCGGTCATGAAACCAGAGGAATTCTTGCTGTTTTCATGTTTCGGGTCGAAGAAGTCCTAACTGACCAATGGACAGTAATGAGTGAACACAACAGCTTTGTGACAAGGTTCCAAGCGCGAGATAGAGTCGACTTCACAATTAGCCGTTCAAGGTCAGCTCGGTGCGCTTCTTAGTGCGCTTCAACCAACCAATCATGGATATAATAAAAATCATTCAGGCCGAAATTTACGCTTTCCATCTGTGTTTGGGCGACTTGAGAGAACAAAGCGCAACCGAGAATGCCAATAGTCGGTGAAAGGTCATAGCATGTTTGATCGAGGAAGGAAAGTTGACTGAGCGTCTCGCCTCGCTTGGAAGACTCGTAGTGTTCGGCTTCAAATCGGTTGATACGTGACTTTGCTTCACCACTCCAAGGAAGAAATGATCATATGGATGGTCAAGAAAGTCAACCAACTGTTGAAACTTGATGGCATAAGGGCTGCATTCTTACCTCGCGAGATTTGGATGGTTTGCCAGTCAATTCAGGCTGTGTAGATTGACAAATATATCCTCGTGATGCATGTCATTACGTTAGAGATTGCCAGTTATAAGAGATGAATCCTCTGGATGCAGGGTTTCTAAGGTTCGTTTCTTTTCTATGGTAGGTTGAAGTAGGGGTTCTTATCATAGACCATCACCAGATGCAGGCTGGCTTCTTGTCCTGTTAAATCCCGGGTATTAGTGTTAAGAGTCTGTGTCTGACCCAGAGGAGAGTCAATCGAAGTTCCGAGTGGAAAATCCTATGTACTATAGTAAAAGACTCGGCTTTTCGGACTGCGTATTCGCTGGCCTAGATTCCAACATTCACGTCCCAGGCTGGCTTCTATTTCTCTGAATAACGATATATCTTATTAACAGTCTTATAAATCACCTGCTCTAGCTAAGACACAACATTCATAGTAAGGCCAAGCCCTTGATATACCCACAAGATGACGCTTCACTTTTTGCATTTGCAAGAAGTTACCTTCACAGCCTAATGACAGAAATGGTGGCCTTCCTCTGCAGTATAACATGATTTTCAAGCTTAGAGGATCGTTTAAATTACTCCACTCGAATCTCTTCCTGCTTCGGCACCTGGCCATAGGCCACTTCAGCAACGCATTCTAAACCGCCTGGCCAAACATCGGACCCGTTCCGTTTCTTAACACCATCTTGTTTTTCGGGAGTGTGCGTTACTTCACTAATAAAGTTTTTTGACTTGTCTTCAACATATCCATGGCTGGCGATATGCGTGTTGTTGGCGAGTTGCTGAGCATCTTTGAAGCAGATGGTAATATGTGGACCCTTTGGATCTTTCTGGTACCTGCCAAGTATAGAGGTTGTATCGTGAATATCCGACCTAGTCAGTTACCCATTAGCATATATTATCATTGGGAAAGGTTTTAGGTGAATCATACCGGATGAGAATAGCTTTTGGGTGAAGGTGAAGATCGTTTGCGGTCTGATAGGCTAGAGCCATCAGTTGGGGGAGCCTTCGAGTAGGGATGGCGCCCACGACGTAGAACTTGACTAGGTTGGCCATCTTTTCTTGGGCGTGTAGAGTAGAGATTTCGAGGAGACGCTTCTCTTATTCAAACTCGACCAAGTAAGAGGGGTAACAAGGGCAACACTCCGCTGACGCATGCTAGCAGTAATCAAGGGCATCTCTGCTTTTATGGCAGCACACCATGCACAATCCCGGTCGAGGCTGGCACACGGTCGAGGATAAGCTGAGTAGTAGTCGAGGATAAGCTGAGTAGTAGTCAAGGATAAGCTGAGTAGTAGTCGAGGATAAGCTGAGTAGTATCATTCAGCAAGGCGCATTGCATGCTGACGCCAGCCTCCCAAATCTGCCCTCGATTCCAGACAACGCTAGAGGCATTCTCCTTTATAATTTCTATAACTCTCCTATACTGGGGTATGTCGCCCTTGTCAAAATTCCATTGGAAAATTCTGCTTCGTAGTCGCTAGTGAGAAATGAATTCCAAACGATTGAGTGTAAGACTTATCCCAGACGCACTACGAGGCTGTAATTGGAAGCATTCCAAGGTTACCATCCTAGGTTAGGTATGCATGGACCTCAAACAAGAAACGGCCCAGCAGCCAATAAGCGCGCAGGTCAGTTCGTTGCACCCACGACAACATAATAATGAACGTAGCGGTTGCTGTCTTTTCTCCGACAATGCCACCTCCCACTCCGTGACCTGCCGTTACTATATGATTCCTTTCAATTCGCGTCTTCTACACATCAGATGGAGATGCCACTTCCCATCCATCCTTTTGTTAGGCAGACTACCAGCGCTGGCATTACCAAGGCATCTTCCACAAGATAAATCCATACCTACTATTTCGAAGACATTTCACACCTCACCCCCTAGGCGCAAGATGGACGAAAGCCCTGCAACTTCTGAGACTGGCCCAAAGTACGAATATATCGAAGATTGCGAACGGTTAGAGCGATACTGTCCTGGCGGCTTTTACCCCGTAAAGCTTGGTGATCGACTCCGTGATGGACGTTATACCATTGTCCAGAATCTGGGCTTTGGCGGCAGCTCTACAGTGTGGCTGGCTTCCGACCAGAAGCGACAGGAATTGGTTGCCATCAAAATTAAAACCGCCGATTCTGCCTCCGAGTCTCAGGAAGTAGATATTCTAAGACAGCTTCATGGGCACCCATTGATCAGACAGCTGCTGGACAGTTTCTTTGAAAATAGTCCCAATGGAGTCCACCTGTGCCTTGTCATGGAAGCGGCCAGTTGTAGCTTGACACAGTCCAAGTCCTTGGCCTTTCACAGACTGCTGGATCTTCCTACTGCGCGAGCTATTGTTGCGGATCTGGTTTTAACCGTCCAGTTTCTACACGGACAAGGCATTGTCCATGGTGGTGAGTCAATAACTGTTTCTAGATATGAACAGCGTTTTAATCAATCCTACAGATTTACATTGTGGTAATATCTTCCTTCGGCTTCCTGCCGATATTCGCCAGATGACTGACCCCGTGCAACTGTATCGGAAATTTGGCGACCCGATCCTTGACCCCGTTGTCCGAGTCGACCGCAAGCCACTCCCCACAGGAGTCCCTACACATGTCGTCGGCCCTGCGAGGATTGGAATTCGGTCTGACCAAATCACCCCTACCTATTTACCCATCATGCTCTCCGACTTTGGTTCGAGTTACTACCCCAGTAAAACAAGACGGACGGACGCGCACACGCTCCCCCATCTCGTCCCGCCCGAAATTTTCTTTCTTGATGAGCAAAAAGACGAAGATAGACTTTCATTCCCTAGCGAAATTTGGACGCTTGGATGTACCATATTCGAAATCATCGGCAGCAGTGCGCCCTTTAGTACCTTAGGTGGAGGCATACTTCAGGACCAAGTTAGTGTTCTCGGAAGGCTTCCCGACCCATGGTGGTCACAATGGGAGTCCAGGGCCGAATTTTTTAACGAGGATGCAACTATTGATGCCACAACTGGTGCTCCTTTCCAAGATAGTCTGGAGGAACGGTACAATTGGTTCGTTAGGGCGGCTCGGCGGCGATCAGACATGGAAGAGCAAGGGGAGGATGAGAAGAGAGCTTTCCTGCATATGATTGGGATGATGTTTCAATATTTTCCAAGCAACAGGGCTACCATTCAGGATGTTGTTGAGTCTGAGTGGATGCAAAAATGGGCGTTTCCTGCAAAAGCAGGAATTAAATGATTAAGTCACGAACAATACACTCAAGTTGTCATCTGCAGGAGACAGCGGTCATGAAAGGGACTGGTTTTATTATTGCTCTTACTGTCATGCAAGCTGTAAGAGGCCAGGCAACACTGACAATCACGTGACAAGCATCCCATCTGTCCCAATGGTTGTGTCCCATCGTCATCCCTGTCCCTTGCGGCTTCTTTGACAGCGCCTATTATGACACGTCGAAGATGCTCGTCCATCACTTCCCTTGAACCTTCCTTGGTTCGCCCCGCCAAACTGGCTTCTTTGAAAACAATTGTAATGGCCACCTTTCTAGATTCTTTTTCTGCCATTCCTTAAACATCGTATCGTCTTCGCACCTGGTTTCCTCGCAACGAGGACTCTGAATGTCTTCACTTCGAACTAGAATGACGATCTAAACCATTCTTTTCTTTCTGTTCATTCCTTTCGCTTTTATCCCTCAGCATCCTCCCATCATGGATGGCTCGGGCCTTTCGACTCCCTTCTTCGAACAAAGTCCATATCTCCGACATCCCATGGTTACAGGGACCGTTCGACGCATCCATTACTTTCGACCTAAGACTCTCAGACACAAGGTCCTCTGGACCGCGGTCACGAGCTTATTCCTTCTATATATTCTGACTTTGCGACATTCATTTGATCGCCTCGATTCTCAAAATGTACGATGCGAGTTGTACCTTTTCCTGAACCTCTATATCGTTATACTACTCTGCGGTAGAAAGTGGTATGGGAGTCTCCAACTAACAACGATTCGACTCGTGATTGTAGGGATCTACTCCTAGCTACTGGCTCAAATACCCGTCCTATCATCCATTCCCCAAGCTCCCTGAGGACGCTGCTGTTATACCGAATCTGAAACTACCCGGTTCGAACGAGACACTTCCTGCTGGCCTACAGAAAACCAATCCTTCCTTCCATGTTCTTATTCCTGCCACGCATAAGAGCGCCGGGCTCTGCCGGACGGTGGCCTCTGCAATGATCTTGAATTATCCTCCGCCCACTTTGGTAGGGTACGGCAAGACACTACCCAAGGGGTCGACGCAACACGATCGTTTGGTGGACAAAATTATGGGCATACATCAGTACCTCGAATCCACAGAGTATGTGCGCGATGAAGATTTTGTACTTGTTGTCGGAGGCTCGGACACCTTTTTCCAGTTGCCCCCCGAAGTGTTGGTGGAAAGATTCCAAGGCCTGATCAGAGCAAACAATGAGAAACTGAGGAAGAAATACGGGTTCACGACACTGGAAACAAGACTTGGAGAACTCGGACCGTCGGACATAGTCCAGAAGTATACACAAAGGGTCTTGTTTGGGGCGAACAAGGCTTGCTTTCCGAACCTTGCGAATGACGTTGGCTGTGTAGCCGTGCCTGAGTCGACTCTGCCCCCGGATATCTACGGATGGGGAACTGACACTTACGCGACGAAGAATGGCCATCCCACCAGGAATCAGTATCGACCGCGCTGGCTGAACCCGGACCTCGTAATCGGCCAAGCGGCAGATATCAAGCTGATCTTCGAGCAAGCACTCGCATTTGTTGAACAACATCGCAATCTTAGCGGCGACTATTTGGCCTTGACGCAGATGTACGGGCGACAAGAGTATGTACGAGAGCTGGAGAGGCGGAGAACGTCCAACCCGCTTAAAGAATGGCTGTACGAAATGGTTGGCATCTCCGATGCCTCGAACATAACGGGTACCAAGCCGTCACTTATACCCGGTCGGCGATACGAGTTCGGGATCGGTCTTGATTATGATTCCCGCCTCTTCTTCAATACGCGCTTTTCCCACGACGACGCAGAGTGGTTTGAGTATAAGAATGTCTCGAAATCGTCTAGGGCGCAATTGGTCCATTTTGTTCCACGAGAAAGCCGTCTTCTCCTTCCGACCGATTTGGATACACGAAACATCACAGGTCCCTTTACACAACCAAGGCTTATTCCCGACGACAGTGTTAGCCCGCCTTACGATGCAACTCTCGATGGCCTTCCGAACCCTCTAGAGAATGGATGGAGTGATGTCGAATTGATGACCAATGTCCGTTCGGCTGTCGTTCCAGCCCTGATCCACCTGAATAACGGGGATGCACCCGAAGATTGGTGGTCAAACATGTGGTTCTTTCCGTGGGCGCGCTCTCTGGTGCGCAAATCCATCCGTTTTTCCCGCGACCTAACTGCCGCGCAGTCATATTTGCTAGGCGGCGAGGGCTTGTGGGACTTGCGGGGCGGTGGCGGCGGCGTGTGGACAGACAGCGGACAGTGGATTAATTTTGGAGATCTGATTTCTGGCTACGAGAGAGACGTCTTCAATGACGGTCGGGGGGTCTGGGGATCTGAAGGTAACCCTGAAGATGCTAAGAAAGAGCCCATTTACAACCAATTTGGTAAACCGGTCAAGGGGACGGCTGGGAAGCGCTAAATTTTCGCTTTTCCCATATTCGCTGGATACCCGCTTTTTTGTTCTCTCAATTCCCCCCAAGAGTCCTTTTTCGTCCTTACATATCTGGATACGTTAGATCGAGAGTAGCGGGAGTTCTGGCGCTTGTCCGTTTGGCATTGACTGACTTGGGTTCTTAGAGAGAAAGTTAAACCTGCTGTTTCATGTATATAGAATGCATCTTCGCTAACGCTAATATGTTTGCGCTCCTTCCGGTTCAACTCCATCTCTCTTATCGCCTTGGGCCTTCTAGGCATGCTCTAGGTCTAAGTGTTTGAAAACTGTAGAAGAACAGATTAGACTATGCCGTAATATTTGAGCCGCATCTACATTAGATCCATTACCCAGCATAAAGCTTTTTAAATCGCAACGCCAAGTAAACCACGATCACAGTGTATCGTCTGTAGCATCCCACTATCATCCATTCCCTCGGTGGCCCTGGCCCAGACACTCTCGAATAATAGCCAACACCTTCCCGACATCAGCATTCGAAAGCCTCTCCTCCCTCTCCTCAATAACTGTATCAAAGAGAGCAAGAGCCCCGTAGTCCTCCTCCGCCAGCTCTCCGCCTTCTTCTCCCTCAACTCCATCCTGGGCTCCTTCCGCATCCACGTCCGCATCGACATCTGCCTCTTCCTCAGCGTGGACATCTTCTGCACCAGACCCTTCTCCCTCCCCGGCCGCCTCTTCGCCAGCAACGAACTCCTCCTCTCCAACCCCCCCATTACCATCGACTTCCATTGACTGCACCTCTTCTCCTCCCTGTTCGCCTTCGCCACCCTCACCGACAGAACCACTAACTCCCACGCCTAAATTGATAATCATCACGACCTCCGCCTTAGTCAGACCGAAGGGCTTCAGCCGCGTGACGAGCGCGCGGAGCGCACGGTCTAGCGGCGTCGGCGGCGTTCTATCCGCGTGGCCGCGCGATCGCAGTTGCGACGATTCCGCCTGTATCTGTATCTGTGTAGAGTCCTGCGGAGCGTACTGCCGTTGTTGTACGTCCTCATGCACGTATCGTGGGTAATTGAGGAGATGGGACGAGAGACGGGTGACATAGTTGTGGATCTAGAAAGGTCTCGCCATTCAGTTTCGCTCATTCCACGTAATCTGCATTGTATATCGACGCGGACGCTGTGTGTGTGTGTGTGTGTGTGTGTGTGGTACTCATTCGAGGGACACTCACTTCCTTCACTACTGTGTTATGATCGCGGAGGTCAGGGCTGGGGACCCAGTTTCCTGAATTCGGTGGCGGATTGGGGGGTCGGCGCGGTGGATTGCTGGTTAGGTAGGCTAGGACTTCGACGTTGGTGAGGACTGCGGATTGGGGGTCGATGATCTGCGGATATTGCTGTCAATAATAACCATTGCCTTTTAATCCGATCCGGTGTTAAAGGCAGTAAGACTCACCTTCATTGTGTCTAAAATCGTAGCGCGAGGAACATGTAATGCGACAGGCACTTGTCTAGGTCCTGCAAAAAGTTGGAAAGTTGTTGTCGATTTGCCGGCAGAAACAAGACTCTAGCAAAGGCGGTGTTCCTGGTTACAAGTAAGTTAGGGCATTAATTAAGTTGTCTACGGTAAAGATCGACGCCTAAGCAGCGGAACAACCCTTTTAATTAATTAATACTGGATCTGGGCTGACCGTTTGAGACGAGATGATATGCCTAGTAAGCTCTCATTTCAGAATGGTTGATCTCAATCACATTTCACACCACTTGTAAACTTAAGTGTGTAAGTTAAAAACAGAAGTAATTTCTGTTTGAGAATGTAAAATGCTGCGTCATCCCCTTTGAATACTGACTTCAACTAATCCCAATTTAAGAACCCATGAGCAACCGTGGCTCCTTTTTCTGGGTCTTTCTAGTCCGACAATAGAATTTAATCTCCATCCGCCGAACAGATAGCCTTGGCGGCATCAAGATGCTGATCATAGCGATCCGGGTAGGCAGATCTCTGCACTGCCTGGCAGAGCTGGCCCACCGGCATTGTCTGCCAGCCAGAAATGCCCTTCATGACCGCGAAGAATTGCGAGGCCGATCTAGCAGGATCCATATCTGCCGCAAGATCGGGGTAGTATTGCACGCGCTGCTGGAAGATGCCTACGCTGTCGTGGTCACTGCCCACTGCATCATGGGGATAGTTCAAAGAGGCCGGAACATTTTTGTTGGCGTAGACCAGAAGACTCGCCTGTATTCCAGGTTAATCATTATTATTTCCAATGGGACCCCCCGCTTTGCAAGATTTCTCTGGGAGATTGATTTACCTCTGTAAGACCGGTCGCAATAGCAGCAAGACAGCCCTGGCGGCCGAGATTCTCGGCCTTGGACTGTGCGATGATGGCTCTGGCATGGGACGATTGGACGGAGTTGAGACCAGGCAAGTTGCCGCCTGAATTGGCGCCTGGAACACAACACTAAAGACAATTGAGCTCAGTCTCTCCCTTTTTCTTTTCTTTTCCTTTTTTTCTTTCTTTTTTTGGGGGGGGGGGGGGGTTAAGG
>NIXA01000075.1:0-51156 GCA_002242795.1 Byssochlamys sp. BYSS01
TGCAAATCCATTGCTTGATGGTAGAGTAATAATTAATTGAATAGTATATAGGGGCGGCGATAGCGAGGAGACCGGACCGCTCGGTGGTGCGGACCGTTCGGTAGTGGATTACGTTACCAGGGGTACAGCCAATTGAGGGGTGCTGATAACTGGTGCAAGCGGTCGTTGGTGGCTCCTGCAATTGTAACACTGCGTACGAGGTGTTGAATTACCTCATATTTGGTCTTTAGATCCTATGCTGGAGCAGATCTATGATCCCCGTGGATCCCCCTAAATAGCTTGTAGGCAGGAATCCTGAGATAGAATTATGCATGTATGGCTCAATTAGTCTGTACTGTTTGCTGACAATATTATTGATTCTTCCCCCTTTCATAACCTGCCTAGGCCGACATCAGCTCCACGGTTCTTGTTATATTGGTAGGCCTTATTCATCAAGCTAGACTTTATTGGAATCGTGGATTGATTGTGCCGGGGGCCGGAACGGCTTCCTATCTAGGGTGGTGCCTAATTAGCGAGGGCGGTAAGTGGCGGCAGAACCCGCCTACCACTAACACCCCCCCACACACAAGCTAGGGCACCAAATTCTAGCTTACATAGTAAAGGTGGCCATTTTTCATCCTTTTGTGTGGTTAGAATAGGTGGTTGATAACTGGCTCATTCAGAACCAATCAGAATGCATAAATCAAAAAGCAGAAGGTTCCCAAATCAGTAATCATTCCTGTATGCTGATGAGGCATAGGAAAGCATAGAAACATTCAGTTTGTAGCAGCTTTGTCAAACTGTCAGCAGCCATATTGGTCATTTCACATGGCTTGACATCAATTATCCCATCTTGAAGCTTTTCATGAATGAAATGGAAACAGGTATTGATGTGCTTGGAGTGTTTAGTGGTGAGATCATTAGAAGCAATCTGAATGGTGCCAAGATTGTCTATAAGCATGAGTATAGGGGGGAAAGGCTCATCATTACCTAGGGAGAAGATATCAAGTTCCTTAGGGATGTTTCTCAATTAAACAGCATCACAAGAAGCATTGCTGGCAGCCATATACTCAGCTTTATTGCTGCTGAGAGCCACTGAAGTCTGTTACTGACTATGCCAAATCTTGCTGCCGTGGGATCCGAAACATGTCCTATCGACTGTATGGTAGTACCACGTCATCCCAACGAAGGAGAAGGTTGTAGTATACGAATGGCGCTCTATCGACTTGTTTCTCAGGGGGTTCGGCGTTGTGCTGGACTATTTGCTCCTCCGCTATCGATTGCTGGCTATCCACGCCTTCATGAGTATTTCTCCGGTCGCCCAATGTGGCAGAGCGCCATAGGACAATCATGGGAACATGTCCTGAACAAATATGAGCGAGTTTTTGACCAGGAACACTTCGCCTGGAAATGGACACTCGATGGAACCGATGTGGTGGAAGATGGAAATATCAAGTGGGACACGCAAGCTATATCAACATAGTAGCAATCTAAAATCTGGGCGTCTAATGGACGTCTAACTTAGTTGCCAAACGCGACTCTCAAAATCTTCAATGTCTGGGTCATTCACTGACGTTACAAGTTGGCTTTCCTCTCCAAGCATGGCAGCATCAAAATCTATCAACATAGCATGCTCGCTGTCGCGGTCGTAGAATACATGATGAAACATATTTTCAAGATCGCCAGGTATTACGCCAGCTTTAGTAAACTGCTCATAGATGGCCCTGGTACTTTTCACCAACGGAATTCGTTCCTCGCGAGACAGTCTGGGCAACAGCCGGGACAGTGGTTCTCCCTTCGCTTTGGAGAGAATGATAGCGGGTGTTGATCCGCACATGACTTGTCCAAGCAAGTGAGGTATGAAAGAGCTCTGACTATTTTCAAGCCTACTATAGACTTCCTTTTCAATATCAAAAGTATCCAATCCATCAATGCGTTCGCTTCGTTGTTTGACGAACACAGCGTTGGGGATAACCAGTCGCGGGCAAATAGCCAAAAGCCAAGGCTTCGCCCTGGTTCGAAAAAGCCACTCTAGAGGCCATCGAAAAACAGTTCTAAGAAGTATATCGATTCGGTTGAGCTTGACGTTCAGCTCGAAAACAGGCCGTCGGGGATCGACTCGTCGGGCAATGGCATTGACAGTCTGAAGCCCTAACCGGAATGACTTAAGAGCCATTAGCTAAAGATGATAATTGAATAAGCAGACCCACCATATGAACCGGTTCGGCGTTCTCCATTAGCCGGCGCCAGGTGTTTGAACTAATCACGGCTGTTGGGTGTTTGAGAGGATCAACGCTTCCAGCGAGGCCTCCGCTGAAAGCGAAGAACCGTCTTGGCTCGGGAAAACTTCGGGTAAATGATCAGGCAGCGAGTAGCGGCAAGCTGGATACAGCTTGGCATGAAGTCCGTGCTCAGAAAGAACGTGCCCCTGCCAGAAGCGGAAGCTGATTTTGCCAGGCCTTACGGAATTTCCCGTGATCGTCTTCGCGTTCCACATGTTTCTCGGTCCTCGCGGGGTCTTGACAATAGATCTGCGGAGCTCTCAGCTCCGCAATTATTGAATGCCCCAAACAGCAAAGCCTGAGGCAGCTATGGATCAGTCGAGCTGTCAAGAAATGTCCTTTGCGAACAGGCTCCACCTCGCCATGATTTAGTTGACGTCGCGCACGTTTTACCCGCCCTGACCCTCACATTCTGCCACATAAACTGCAACTTCTGATTGCTAAAATTATTTGTTAATTAATGACAGCAGGGTGAACTCAATTCGCTAATAATTGTGGCATCTGGTCAATCTGTGCGGCATACCGCGCAGGGTTAGGCGCCATACGGAAGGGATGGTCTGTTTACTTCTACAAAGTATGACTGTTGACATGTCGCACGGTCAAGTAGCGGTACGGCAGCCCTTCCTCGCAGACAAATCAACCGCACGATGGCTTGGTTACAAAAAGGTGGCATGGCAACAGGATCCTGTGGGGCCTGGAAGTCCGCAAGGCTGAACAACCCCAGCGGTAGCCCAATATCCAAGAACTGTGGCATACCACAAGGCCCTGCTTGCCGCGCCGCATCTGAGACCGCAGGGCCAGATATTCCATGCGGTCGGCGTCAATTTTGTCAGAAGTATGGCACACCGTGGGATCCGATGCCGTGGGGAAAGGATCATCGCATGGTAACCTTGATTTTCAGAGTGTGGTTAACCGTACGGATTTGGTTGCCGTGAGGATGGATACATCGCACGGCCGCTTTCCCATTCCCAAACTGTTGCATTTCTGTACAGTCCGCTCAGCAACTTATGATTGCTGAATACTATTGCTTTAGACGATGGCAGCAAGGTGAACTCGAACCATGTTACTCCCCAAACTGTGGGTGGGTGGTGGCCACCACTTAAAGGACCACAATTTTACTCGGCCAGACTGGGATTCACAGACGCAATATGTGATGATTGGAAGGACACAGACACTGAGCAATACGGACAATAAGCCCAAGATTGAATTTAGGTAATTCACATAATGGATATCAATAGTCCTCTAGAATATATGATACTTGATTCCTGTACATACACACAGTTTGCCAAGTTAATAAATCAGGGAGGACTGACTGGCTCGTACAACTTGAAGCTGCTGATGCAGATTACGAGCAAGAATAACATAGTCATTCAGGTACAACCAGAGGCGTAGAATCATTTCCATTCCATACAGGAATGAGATAATGATTTCCTAAATGCATAGTATCATGAAATTATTCTCTCCGATAGCTGTAAATGAGTTTCTACAATAGCCGCGAATAGCTGCTGGGGTAGGAAAGAGCTTCCTAGCGTCCAATGAGGAAGGTTTAGAGATTTTGGAAGTGGAAATGCCAGCTTCTGAACTGACCCCCGTACCGCGAGATGAGCCTGGCCCTGGGTTCAGCGTCACCTCGCTGCGCGCTTCAAAGGCATAAGATCACAACTAGTTCAATGCAATGTTATAACTCTTCAGAAAAAAAGTTCTGAAAAGGTTCATACCAATACGGGAAGACGCGGTTTTCTTGAGAAGGGTCTGACCACTACCGAGGATCGATAACCGTCATGGGAAGAATGGCCACATTCGCAGGAACGCTCCATCCCTCCCGGGACCGGTGCGGGTATTTCCAGAGAACAGAAATGCTCCTACGATCAGATAAATCCCCTTCGCAGGACGCCAAGGGACTACCTACCATGTATGGCTTAACCTGTGGTTGGCGATTGCGTCCACAGTGCAAACTGAACAAGCAGATCCTATTTGTTTACAGAGCACTATCTTGTACTTTGGCAAAGAAGTTCAGAGCACATAATTGGCTATCTGGACAGGATTGCTGATGGTTCAACCTGCAAATGGTCATGCAGCAGCTGAAATTTCTCTCTCCATGATGGCCTATTGGATGCAAGACTGCCGCACAAGAGCACTAAACTTATTACTTTAACGCAATGAGCTACAGTCCCCTTCGATCCTTGGGATAGAACCCCGCTGTATGCTCCTACCCCAGGTAATTTTGGTCGATCACTGTAAGAGAGGCAGCTGGGTCACCTGCGCTGTCCCCATAGCCTAAAAAGACCAACATTAACCGCATCAGCGGTTAGGACCCAGGCCCAGCTTATGTACACACTGGAGATAGATACCCTTACATCGCCTGTCTCATCGTCTCTCACTTTATGAAAGTTAGCTTGCATATCAAACGTTTCTTTGTGGGAGAAATACCGCTTGCAATAGGGTGCTCAATATAGTTTGATCAATTGTTCGTCAGTCGGTGTCTGTACTAGCTTAGCTGATACCACCATACTTTAAACAAAATACATCGGCATGACCTACTGCCCTCACGACAGTACCAGACCCGCCCCTTACATTGGATGGCATTGAGTCTGACGACTAACAAATAAAATATAACGATCGCTGCTCTAATCAAGGATCGCAGACATTTTATGTAGGTTATCACTCTAGAGCAGGTTGATGCCACCTCAAGAAATGTGTTACCTCATGAAAAGGCCAACTGAGCCTTGAGGTATAGGGGGGCCAGGGATTGAGATCCTTTTATGCTCTCCCTTGATCTGATCTTGACTATATAGAGCTTCTCTGGAACTAATACGACGTTAGGTAAATCAGTGAATAGGGTTTAGTGGCACTCACAAGGCGTATTTTTGGATGTTATACCACGCGCGACACATAGGTGACTTCTGTGTTATCTCATGATCTTGCAAAGGCTTCATGGAATCAAGAAGCAGCCTATTGAACGGCCCATCCTTGCCTTCAATGTTCCACTGTGCCCAGAACTCAAACAACCTTGGATAGAAGCCTGCAGAAGCCCAGTCAATAAGGCATAAGCCACCATCTGATTGCCAAATAATATTTCTTGGAGCAATATCAAGGTGGCACAGGACCAGATCACAGTTTTGGAAAGACACTTTGCCCTCGCCTGGGAAAAGTCGACTATTGAACCAGGCTTCCATATTTTTCACATTAGAAAAAGTCAAGTCTTGGGTTTCTGGCCATAGGAGTCCATAACAAGGACCTCCACTGAGACTTCCAGGTGTGTCCCCTTTAAGCGTGCTGAAATAGTCAAGCACATGCGAAAGTCTCTGAATGTGATCAGGTTCCAGCGGGTCTATCACTCTACCCTCCATGTAGTCCATCATGATATATCCACGCTCAAATTTGTCGGTAAAAAACCGATGGACGCGTGGAACTCGAATGATATCATGATTAAGAAGGTCATAAGCTCTTTGCTGATTTATTGCTTCATTTTCAGAAAGGCCAGGTCCGAATTTGATCACAATCTGCTCAGAGATTCTGACAACAAGGTTCCCTTCAGGTATTCCGCCAATTATTCGGTCATGTGGTCCAAATAAACAATACGCAATCAGTTCGGCATCTGGAGATTCGGGGGAAACCATGGTCTCTGCCAGAGAAACAAGCGCGTCGCTTATAAAATCTGTCTTCCTGTTAGAAATCCGCAACAAGTTAACTTGTATTAATTAAAGAGATAATAGGAGCTAACTGTATAGATAATTGAATAAAAAGCTGAAGTCCCTTGAGGCTTAAATGCTTTGGTACTTGGACGATTCTATCTTCCGTAAGGAATCAGGGGCAACAGAATAGAATAGCCAACTGTGACACTGTTGGAAAATGGGTGTGAATGTTTGTCTATTTTACCAGGCAGGCTAAGGCTCGTGAGGGTCTCCACTACTATCATGTGAATTACACGTGACCTAGGGCACTGACCTGCCTGCTAGTATTAACACAGAGACATGCATACCTCCAATAAGGTTCCCCAGACTGAGTTGTTGCAGGGAACTTTCCTATTTGCAGGGGAATGCTGGAAGCGTGGGCTCACTGACTTGTCATGTCAATCTGTCACGCTAGTGACAAGACTGGCCACTGGGGACGTTATGAGTATATAGATAAGGAGCACCATGTCTCCTTCTCTTTCCTTTTCTTTCCTTTCTTTTCTCCAAGGAATTCTCTTTGTATCAAGCATACAATCTAAATTTTATTCGGCCCCTTACAACTTTTTAGGACCAATATACGCCTTTTTTGACCATAAAGAAGAATATTTTGCCTCAGCGCCATGCCATTAGTTGATCCAAAAACGGCCCAAGAAGATACCCGACCTGTTCTTCAGGTCAGAGTTGTTGTCCATACTATGGGTGCTGCCGGGCCTACGACAAGCGACAATCATTGGTCTATCTACCTGGTCTTGGCAAACAACACTGGCTCTGTCCGCATCAATATGAGGGCAGATTATGGAGATCCCACTGGGTTGCTTGAGTGGACATCTCATACATACACCGTCACCACTTCTGCTATCAAGCACTGGGATTTTCCGGCCTCTTCTGGGGTCCAAGTATTACATATTTCAAGGCTTATTTATAGTCTTGGTCGCCACAAATATGAGATGTCTGGTGGTGGTTCTGGTTGTCGATACTGGGTGTGAGCATAACCAATCAAGTGAATGTCAGGATGCCAACTCACCTACTTACTGTTGTCTAGGTATACTATTATGTATGATCTTGGCCGACATAATTACGTATCTGGGCAAGCTTCTCAGGATTTATGGCCAGATTTACAGTTTCAGTACCACACCTCTGGGAATACTAAGCCATTGAACTGGGTTGAGGGCACATTCTATGCATGACCTAGATACTGCCAGTAGCAGCAGCAAAGAATAGCTGGGCTTTTGACAGGTACAATTTGGAAGTCAAAAGGCAAGGTTTATGGGTATGTTTGTTTTGTACATATGTATGGAACGGTGCGGTAAGAGTCAATGTAATGTGTCCTGTAAAGAATCCACAAACAAGTAGGCATTTGGAGACACTTGCTGGCTTGTTCGGCAGGGGATTTGATTTGGTTTTATTATTTGACTTCTGGTGGGCATACGCCCAAGACATAAGACGGCCGAACCTAACTCAGCTGGTTAGAGGTGATTTTCCCCAAAGGGGTTTTTAAGCCTTTCCCCCTGCATTGACAAATTTTATGTACTTGGAAGAGGTGACTACTTCAAGAAACTGCAACACCGCAGGACTAGGGACCTGGGGCATGGCTTACTGCTTGAGGAGAATTCCAGTATTGGAGGACTATTAGCATCTGTCCGCGCGGGCTGGCGTTGTTCTTTTGTATCTAAAGGAAAACCGCTGTAAGTATTGGTAAAGTTTCGATCAAGAGGTAGTGGCCCCTCTCTTAGGGCTTTAGCCCAGGTCGTAGGCTGGCTTGCAAGCTGCCATAAATGAGAGGCCGCTGACTGGTCAGCAGTAAATTTGGCGACAGAAGCCATCTGCTGCCAGGCTGTGTCAGGCAAGTTTTCAATCTCGATGCGAGTAGCTGCTTGCCTGGTTGCTGAAACAAATGATTCTGTGGCACTGCGCAGCTTCTGAGCTATGTGGGGATACGTCGCCAATACGCCGGAGCTATTCATCTCATTATTTAGTTGCAGAAGGCTTTTATTCATGCGCTTTATAGCGGACTTAAGGTCATTGACTTGGCCACATAATGCAGATATTGTGGCTTCCTGCCGCAAACGATACACCTGTTGTGTGAGTCGGACTTGTGTCCGTCGTCACTTTTCAGCAGTTTGGTTAGCACACATGCGAGCACTCTTGGGTCTAGTTAAGTATATGTGGCATACCTCTTTCGCGGTCTATTCATCGTCATTAGCTGCCTTTCTCGGCCGGCTGCGTCTTTTCAGGTGCTGTGCAGTTGAGGATGAAGAATGGATGAAGAATGTTGCTCTGTGGAAGGAGACGATGAACAGTATAGTGAAACTGTGGCTGTTGTATCCTGACTGCGACTATGCAATCTGCGAGTGTTGTGTGAGGATGCAGTGGGGTGGTCCATTGTACAAAAACTCTTGACTATCCGACACCAGGTCCAAAACAATGGAGACGACCGATTTTCTTGAGGTTCTCCAAGGAATTCCAATCCAGGTCTTGAAAAAGGGGCGGTAATATTTTCGTTCATTCAGTAAGGCAAGATAGGTTGACTGGGCCTAGCAGATACAGGCGTCGTCAAGTTAGTGCGTTGTCCCGTTTCAGCTCTGTGGCTAACTGACCCTTGGCAGTTGGAAAACAACAAACAATGACACCAAATACAGTTTCGTTCAGCTTCACTTCACAACTTCCTAACAGATACTTTTCCATTCTGAAAATGGATGAGATAAAAAGGCTGCAAGAACAATTGCAAGTAGGGTGACAGCGCCAGGAAGCAGCAGAGCAATGATGCTGGGAGGAGCGTGAATGCAGACTGGAACCTAATTTGCTTTCTAGTCTACCAGATGAATGTCACACTTATCTTTCTCAAGCAATCTGGATTGAAACAAATGCAACACTGAAAATGCAGGGAGATGCCACAAACCCTGTTAACTGA
This sequence comes from Byssochlamys sp. BYSS01, assembly GCA_002242795.1. Lineage (NCBI taxonomy): Eukaryota > Fungi > Ascomycota > Eurotiomycetes > Eurotiales > Thermoascaceae > Paecilomyces > Byssochlamys sp. BYSS01. The sequence continues at coordinate 8,847 of NIXA01000075.1, forward strand.
TTGTTCCCCCTCCAGATTGCAGCCTAGAGTTCCACATTATAACCTCATGGTTCTCTTGGTCAGTGTGGCTTGCATCTCTTAGCACAGAATTGTAGACTGTATTACCGTAATCACTCAAGAGTTCCTGTGCTAGGTCTGTGACATTAGATAGTAAGGTTAATACACTACATACCAAATCAGGTTTAGCACTGTAAGAAGCAACATGGGCAGCAGGTTAGGGTTTGGTGCAGATTCCTAAAAAGGTAACCTGAGCCTGCAGCAGGTGGGGTGAAGAATACAAAAACCTGCAGCAACCCACCCTGAGTGACACTCTATCAGCCATCTTATAGTCTCTTGCAGTCTCTTGCTGATTGGCACTGCCGCACTCCTGAACTGTTAATAACCGAATTTTGATTTAGATAGTATGATTGGCAGGGTCAGGGATTGCTGTACCCTTGACTAGAAGACCTGTCAGCTTGGATGAGCTATTATTGAATTCTGCTGGCTATCTTAGCTCGAGCACTCTAGCTACAGACTGCCGACTAAATGATACTAGGCCTGAACAGGAAGGAGCTGACATCTCAACGGAAAAATGGACCACAAGGGCAACCGTCTGATCTAATCGGCCGATCTAATCTGATCAGCTGATTCCCCAGACGTAACCAAATTCCACGACTTAACTCTACCTCTTTCTTTTCCCATCTCACCACCGGTACACAACCATGACAGCTCAGACGTTCCGTGAAGTGTCTAATCGAAATTTCAGAATATTCCGACAGCGCTATGTATCAGAGATCTCCGGCTCGCTGGGTGACCTGGGAACCTTCCTTCCCGTCGCCATCGCTCTCTCGGTGAACGGGACCGTGTCGCTGTCAAGCACGCTCATCTTCTCTGGGGTTTTCAATATCCTCACGGGTGCTTTCTTCGGCATCCCGCTTCCGGTGCAGCCTATGAAAGCCATCGCCGCTGTTGCCATTGCTAGATCTTTTTCTCCCGGCGAGATCACCGCCGCGGGGATCTTCGTGGGCGCGTGCATCCTCTTCTTCAGCATCACGGGTATCCTCCAGTGGTTCGCGGATGTGATCCCTATCCCAGTCGTCAAGGGCATCCAAGTTGGGGCCGGTTTGTCACTGATAATCACCTCTGCAGGGAAGCTACTGTCATCCCTAAGTTGGATTAGTCCGTCCTGGGCAGACAACCTCATCTGGGCGATTGCTGCGTTCGTCTTCCTCCTTTTAACAAATACCTATCGGAATATTCCATACGCATTGATAATTTTCATTTTGGGTGTCGTCTTTGCGACCGTTCGCACCGCACTGGCGTCGAAATTGCCGTCGTTTCATTTTTGGCACCCGTTCGTGGTGGTCCCCCACCTCCGGCAATGGCGCGTCGGTGCTCTGGACGCGGGAGTTGGCCAGATCCCGCTGACAACGCTAAATTCGATCGTGGCCGTCGTGCATCTCGCGGGGGACTTGCTGCCCAGCGTGCGCACGCCTTCCATCACAGCCATTGGACTCAGTGTTGCTGGGATGAATCTTCTGGGATGCTGGTTTGGTGCGATGCCTGTCTGTCATGGCTCGGGAGGGCTGGCGGCGCAGTATCGCTTTGGAGCGCGCTCCGGGTCGAGTGTGATATTTCTTGGCATTCTCAAGTTGGTCATTGGTATCTTTTTTGGCGAGTCGCTGGTGGAATTGTTGAAGCGATTCCCATCGGCTCTGTTGGGCGTTATGGTTATTGCTGCTGGACTGGAGCTGGTTAGTGTAGGCGAAAGCTTGAATACTTCAGGTGCCCGGGATCTGGGAAAGGTCGGACAGGATACGGAAGAGGGTTCTAGTGAGGAGCCTGTCTTGAGCGAGAGTGAGCGAAAGCGAAGGTGGACCGTTATGATGGTCACCGTTGGACTACTGGTTGGGTTCAAGAATGATGCTGTCGGATTTGTTGCAGGCATGCTATGTCATTGGATCTACTTCCTGCCGACGGTCAACTCGAATGGGTTGCGGGAGCGATTCAAGAGGCATTTCAACTGGGGCCGGAGAAGGATTCAACTTTAAAACCCCTGGTGGCTGTACATTTGGGCAGCAACCCACCATTTGCCAGAATGGCACTGTAAATATTTTCGGAGACCATTTTTTTAGAGATGTGGATATGATTATAACACCTGCATAAGCTCATTCTCTTACGGTCCTAGTGGACGAACTGTTGTTGGGGTTGGTCTGGCTTGAGTGCCTGCTGATGGACATTACTGGACATTTTGGTCTGAACATGGCAATGATTGCTAACAGGCCACTCTCCCTCGGCGCCGCATGCGTCTAAACGGATGCCACGTCCGATTCAGGACGGCATAGGTAAGTATTGACTTATTAGGACAGTGCAGCTGGTTAGATCTGCCTTCTGAATATACAAAAAAAGCACAATGCACCAAAGGTAGTCAGTTGAAGTCTCGGATATCCCTAAGAAAGCACTGAAGACTCTACTTGGCTCCGCTTAGAGAGAGCTAGGAGAGAGAGGTAGACAGGGAAGTTATGCGGACGAAAAGGGCAATCTAGAACAGTGACTCGCAGGACGGGTAGAAAACAAGCAGAGACAAGCAGCACCGAAACAAGAGACCAAGCAGCCCGCTATTAGAATCAGAATCAGCAGGGCATATTGTATGTGGCCAGAAACATTAGGTTTGAGCATTAAATCTAGGACAAAGAGACAAAGACTTAATTTTCGATAATTCAAGCAGACCCTTAACATGGGCTCCAGTAATGAGCTGCGAGCTCCAACAGGAATCAATCGAGAAGATAAGGTTGGTGCCGAATGCAAATTGGCTTTCATAGAGTTTGGTCGATTCAGAATATTCACAGGATATCTGAAACTCCACCTGATCCTTTGCAGATGTAAGTGTCCCTGTACCCGGTGCCTGCCTGCAGGGTTGATAGTCGGGTGTGTAATGCATCTCTCGTGAGATCCTCGGGCTTCTTCCGCTCTGCTAACTATTTGGCTGTATTCCCTATTTTGTCGACTTCATTCAAGCTCTCTGTTATGCCTCGTTTGTAGCATTCAATAATTCGAACTGGGGTTATTTCCATACCGGAATACATTAATGGATGTATATCAACCCAGAATATCAGATAACTGTCTAAAATAGACATAAAGAAACCGGCGGGAAGTCTGAAGAAAGCCATGTTTATTATAAGGTATACAAATTGTAGAAAATTCGAGCTGCGAATATCACTTCAGTATCATCAATATCCATAGGCATTTCTAGTCTTCCAGCGAGGAAAATTAAATAAAGCCTGACACCATGCACCTTGCAAAATCAACCACGACAAACCGTCACCCAGGTTCTTTTATAAACAGTTCTCCTCGTCTCGTCTCGTTTACACGCTAGCAACAGTTACTTCGGCATAGAATAGAGCACTGCCGTCTGAGCTGGAGTGTAGAGGACGGTGGAGACATCCATCCCCGCGACCACATCGGGATACTTATCAATGAACACAGACGTCACTCCCCAGCCATCATCCGAGGTGAAAGTATTGTAGAACTCGCGTCGAACTCTCAGCGAACCATCCTGGTCTCGTTCTAGGATATTATCCTCCCACCTCCACCTAACCTTGAGGCAGCGCAATAGCAACTCGAGCGACTCCAGTAACCTCTCTCTGGGCATGCGATCAATGAAATTCACTCGTAAGTGTGGGAGGCAGATCTGGTCACAGCAACTAGGATGGGATTTATGCAATTGGCCGAGGACCGGCCGCATGAACGAGGGCAGATTCGCATAGGATTCCGGGCTAGGCGATATCAACCACTTCGTATACAGGTATATCACCCAGCCCATGCCAAGCAGTTCTGGTTGGCGACAGTCGCTGCCGCGTAGTGTCCAGTGGATGCCGTTCGCGAGGTAGTTGCTATGCGTGCCATGAAGGAGGTCCAGGGCATTGGGGATGGAAGGGCATGTGGCGACAAGATCCGGGCGTTTCAACCAGGGACACATGACTGCGTCGATGTTGGCGCTCAGCATGTCGACTGGAGGGGTGAGACTCCAGGCGGGGAGGAAAGCGGGAAGCGCTGCAAGAGGTGATGGGAGGGAATGGAGTGGCGCAGAGAGGGAGTTAGATGTAGGATCTAAACCGGTGGCTGGACTGGTGCTGGAATGTTCAGTGACGGGTTGTTGGAGAGGGATGGACACGGTAGTGCCGACGGGGGGCTCGGGAACAGCGAAAGCAGTGAGCGCGAGATCCGCGGACGGCGCACCTGCCATTGTTCCGGCATCAATTGAGTCCTCGTAAGGAAATTGAATGGACCCTTGGGAGTCCAGGTACTCGAGTGCCGATTGGGGTGGTAATTGTTGCTGACCATGAGGGTGCAAATCCACCGGTTTCGCCGCTGCGATGCTATCTGCGAGGAGCTCTCTTCGTTGGTCGCTTAACAAGATATCGCCGGTCAAGCTATCATGACTTGACAGGTTGGAAGATAGAGTGTGCGGGCTCTGTGTTGAAGGGAGAGAAGGGTCCTGCCATGAATTCACCAGTTCAGTCACTCGGTTCTGGCGGCCCCACAAGACTCTGTTTTCGTCCTGCAGGCCTCGGATGGTATCTAGAAGGCATTGTTGTTCTTGATGCTGTTGCTGCTGCTGCTGTTGTCGTTCTTGTTGCTGTCGGTCTTGCTGCGGCTCATCTTGCTGCCCTGACCCCTTGCTCGGCTTCTCGTCCTGTTGATGGTACTTCTCGCAGTATGCAACGCGCTCTTCCAGTGCCCGGAGCTGTCGTTCCCGCTTCTCGCGAAGAGCTCTCTGGGCACGCCGGTCTCGTAACCTCTTTTTCTCGTGCGAGGTGAGCTGGTCCGTTTGACCCATGAAGAGAGAGGTGACGGGAGTTGAATTGGTGAAGCAGAAGAGCGCGAAGGCAAGGAGTTGAGTAAGTGACTGAGCAAGGGAGTGGGGGTGTCACCAGCCGGGGCAGATAAGTCAATGGTTGAAGAAGCAAGCTGAGATCGCACGCGCCCCTGTTCCTCAGACGCAATTCCGAGGCGCCCGAATTTCACGTCCTTCACCGTGTTCCGGGGTTATCATGATCTACCCCACATTTCCGGGGGCGTTCCCCACGGCACCTGAGTGTCCTTCACGTGACCGCCGCAGCCCAACGTGTTCACCGCGCTGATGGGCTGCTTCATGGATGCTGACTTTGTGCTCAGATGTCGCCGCCTATCTGTAAGTCTGCAAATTTCTTCTTATTTCAACTCTAAGCCTCTGATAACGACAGAATAGATCGACTGTTGTATCCCCACACCAGCCCGGATTCGGCCACCTCGAGCTTTGGATGAACGCAATGTGACTACGACATGCGGCGAGACCACCCTTTTTACACGCAAGGGTGTCGTAATGGACGGCGGCAAGGAATACTAGCTGGACAGTCTCATAGGCGCAAATGGCTTCTAAAAGACATTCGAGCCCCGAGTCCCACTCATCGATCGCAATGGCACTGACTTGGCTGAGGCGTGGAAACAGAAGTCCCGCGGCTATCTCGGCCTAGCTACCCGTGGCTTCCCTAACTACCTCAAGTTCTTGGGACCCAACCGCCTCATTGGCAGCAGTCTTGTCATCCTCCCTACCGAGCCGCAAGGCTACTACATGGCCGAGTTCATAAACCGCTGGCAGAAGGACGATATCACTTCCTATGATCCCAAGAAGGAGGCAGTCGACTACTTCATTCAGCAGATGCATAACCCTGCAATCTTTAACCCTCACCCCGAGCAAACTCACTTAGCCAACGGAACATGCCCTTTCATACCAACGACGGAAGAGCGCTGACATACGCTATCATCTGGCCAAATGACCGGGGCACGATGAAGTGGCGAGCTTCTCCGTCTACCACGACCTGCACCTGTGGAAGAGCAACATCAATGGACCTCAAGGGGGGTGCCACAAAGCCGAGGCTCCTCATCCCATCGAACATCTTCGTTGTCACGAGCATAGGACACAGGACGGAGGCTTTGACGCGCGGTACCTTATAGGTTAGATGTGGATCAGTTCGGCGTACAGTCCTTCCCAGATTGTGGTGACGGCGGATTTGGTGCCGCAGTTCGGTACACTCCGGGGGTTGCTTATGTATGCAGCTATATCCTTGGCTCTCGACTACCTGTTCCTTCGAGGAGATCCCGGGTTAGGTTTTACCTGAGAAGTTAGTGATTACAGGTAGCCGTAGCTCGTCTTCACCATCTCCGGGACGAAGAGCCCGATTGAGAATAGCACCCCGTTGATATTCACGCTGTTCATCCTGCGATGTAAACAGTCGATTAGTCCGAAGACAAAGCACACTAGGTGTGCCCGCGTACAGTTCGAGTATTGGTTTAGTGCTTGAAAACCAGGCATTGGCAAACACGACCGTAGGAGATCCGATTTCCGCTAGATCCAGTTGGCCACCTTCTCAGAGGCATCGTAGTCTATGGTGCCACATTTATAGTACGAAACTCGCGCGCCCTCGTCCGCTGATAGTTTGAAAGTCAAGGAAACCAGTATCAATACAGTCTAGTTGCAGTGAGAGCGTGGAGATGGCTAACGTACGCAGAATGAACTGAAGCGGGACGACGACCGCTGGCACTCCCTTGGCTGAAATGACCTTGACGATCTCCGCTCCGATCCCGCCAGATCCCGTAATTGCGTCTCAGCAAAGAACCATTTTATACAGATGTAGTTTGTTTTTCTTATGCCCGTTACCAAAGCAATTTCACCAGCGGGAGTCCGTCGCACCTTTCTGCCGGGGTTCAGCGCTCTGCGTGAGATGGCACCGCCCGGTTGAACGGGCGATGAATCCAACGAGAAAGAGATCTAGCGATGCTTGGACACCTTTGTTGATCTTGAGGATCCCGAGGAGCGTGTCTTTGATCAGCAGCACCAGTAGTACATCTTTAGTATGTTGGCGCTGTGATATTCAGACCGGCACACCAGCATACCTGTGGACCTCCAGGATTCCCCAACGACCAGTAAAGCCGTTCAAAAAGCTAAAATAAAAAATAGCCCAAAAAACCAAGCATAACAAAATAGTAGAGGATAAACGAACGGACCCCTTATCAAAGATCGGGCCGCCTACAGTTATACGAGATTAGGCATACTCTACGGGCGGGGAAAACAATCGCAAGAAGCAGCGTGGAATCTAGATCCGTCCCTCCAGTCCATGCACTGTTCGAGTCGTACGCTTCGACCTCGGGAAAATGCGGGGTTCAATCTAATTGATGCACACCAGGCCGCTTGACGTGCATAGGTTGGTGCACGATTTCAGGGACATACCCGGTCTAATACAAATTCAGCACCCTGGTTTCGGCTTCTCTCCCTCTCATTGATCACAGTGTTATATCCTAGTACCGAGCCGTATGGACAGCACTCGAAAGATCCAGCTCGACACACGCGCCGGGGAAGTGTTCAATGCAGAGACGAACCACGAAACGGGCCGGTCGATCGCGCGGAACTTTATCCCCACTAGTAACAGTCTGTAGATTAAGGGCGAACTACACGAAACTTGGTTGAAGAAGTAGAAAACCGGTACAAATTTTACAGTTCTAGGCATCGAGCCCTAGTTTACCAGCGAAGAATCGCGGTCTCCTAACATGGCAGGGCTGGGTGTCCTCACTGATGACAGCGGTGTAACTGGGATACCCAGCGCTGTAGAGAGTGACCAACTACGCAGCGAGTAATAGAGCATGTTGGGCTTTCCCTCGACGAGCGCCGTAGACTCTCGGGCCTGGAACACCACTCAGAAGCAACCCCATGTCTTCGGCCTCGGAAAGGACCACGACAAGTGCCGAATGTTGACCCGAGCATCCCTTGAGCCGGGTGGACTGGGCAGTCTTGGCGTAGGTTGAGCTCTTCCGTTGCCACCCGGCATTTGAGCAGTCCTTTAGGGTTCGTGTGCCGTAACTCCTGACGCGAACCGTTCTGTGGGACATTTTTGATGGCTTTTCTTTGATTCTGCTGTCGCTTCTTGAGCTGAATATGTCGGGAACAAGAAGACTCAGCGCGAGCAGCTCCTGATTTGTGGCATTTTGCCCGGTCGCAAAAACATTCTTCTCCTTGGGTTGGCTGATGTTCATCTGGCGACTGGTGCTGCTTAGGAGTCCTTGTAAATTGAAGCTGTCACCAATACCATTGCGGAGCTGAGCTCCCGTCCGCAGATCTATCGTCAAAGACTGAACAAAAATTCCCCACTCAGTCGACCTGATTGATTAGAAAAAAAAGATAAAACATGTAAAATGGATATAATTGGCTGAAAAAAGACAAAACACGTGAGTCTAATCATGCGACCTGTGGACTTTTAGCTTTAGCTCTGTACTGGCATCACAATTTTGGCATTATTTTGATATGGCTGAGGAAGGGTGACAAAGTCTGCAGCAATTGCACTAGATCTCTGAGTTTGAATCATTTTCATGGGTGAAATGGTTACTTTCTCACAGCTGGCGTCTACCTTCAACTACCATGGACCATGGACCGTGGTATACCTAGGTAGACGAGGCTGCTCGGCGTCGCACGTCTACAGCGATCACGTGACCCTTGATCATTAACACAAGGCTGGGGGGCGCAGTGCCCCCTGGTATCTCTCTCATGAATATTACTAGTAATGTCCGCTCTTCACTCACCTGGAGATCCCATGTGCAACAGTTCTAGTGGCAGATGTGTTCTAGTTACATTCTGAAAAGCTTATCTGAATCGTCACGTCGGAGCTTGAGATCGCCTATGGAGAACGGTGAAGAGAATTCCACTCAGATTTGCCGAATCTGCCTAGAAACCGCGCCTGAAACATTTTACGCTCCGGAACTGGGACGACTTCTCCGTCCCTGCAAGTGCAAAGGCTCCTTGCAATATGTCCACGAAGGCTGTCTTCGACTCTGGCGCTCCGAGATGCAGGGTGAGAACCACTGGCGATGTCCGACGTGCAAGTACCGATACCAGCTCCACCACAGTCGATGGACATGCTGGCTCTCTAGCCCCTGGCTGCACTCCGGATTGACAATGGGCTTCTTGTCAATCGCAATATTCTGGCTTGGGTTTATCGGGGACCCGATAATCAATCTTTCCACCCGGCCCTCGGCCACTATACGGCAATCCGCATATTGGATGCCTAACATGGTGGCCAGCTCAGTTCTGGCTCTGAAGAGGGGTTCCTGGCTTGAGCACATCGTGAATGGCTTCACCAGTCTTGCAGTCCTCTCTCATTCATATTTTGTGTATACGAATACATCTACTTTGAACCTTTGTGTGTGCGTTGCGACTGCGCCCTTTCCATTAAGTGCGCTTCACATGAAGGATGAGGTGTTTGGGGTCTTCCAGGTTATGAGCTATATTTGTTGGTTGTATGTCGTGGTTATTGGCATCGGGTATTTCGTCGTGGTAGGTTGATTTCTCTCAGTAATATGCCGTCCCTGCAACTGACAGGTACAGAGAGTTTATACATGTGTAAAGACACAGTGCCTGAATACAGCCATAAATACCGGGGAATCAGTTATGGACATGCCATCTCCTGAAAATGATGACGACCATCCGCCCGTTAGATACAAGGAAAGCTGACTCTATTTTGCGAGGGAGTTCTGATGCAGCTCTTCCGCTTATTCTCATTATCACTGTGTTCAGCATGCCACATCGTGCTAGAAATGTATTGGTTATCTCAGTTTACATAGGGATGTCCTGTTCATTTAAACCCCATATTTTCAACAAAGACGAGAAGTAATCGCGACAGAACAAGCACCAAGGAAGACATCTAAGGTAGCATCAGACACTCTCACACCTGTAGCACCACCGTTGGCTCCGGAATCAGTCGGGCCCGAAACTAGTCAACCAAGGTTGGTAGCCCTCCGACATGAAAAGATCCTGCAGTGCGCGTTTTCGAATGCCGATATTGCCGCCGTCAAAAATTGGAAGAACCATAGCGTCATTGAGCAGTTCTCCAAAGGGGAGATCGACATTATACGCAGACCTAGCAAAGTTAGATTCACAAGAAGTCTCCAATGCACATAGCAGAAAATGCCAACTCACACGCCAACTGCGTTTATTGCATCAGTACAAGACTGCACCGCTGCGTTCGAGCCATATACTTTAGCCTCCAAGGCTAGCTCACGTCTTTGCTTGTGCTCACCGGGGCCAGAGAGGAGACAGTGGGCTGCTTTCCACGTTAGATATCTAGTAGGCACGGAATATTAGTCTTGGTGCAGGCTGATTGTAGCAGCAGATATTCCGACCTTGTCGTTTCCGTCCGTATTTTCATATTGATGAGAAGGTCTGCGACGGATTGTCGATGGCCGATGGGGATCGTTCCTCGTCGAGGATCGCGGCAAAATGCCAATGCAGCCTCGAAGGCGGCTCGCTGAATGCCGGCTGCCATAGCACCGACAAGCATGGCTAACGAGTTATTGAAAATCATGAGCATGATGACACTTATGAAGATGACAGGGGAAGTGACGCCAGTACCTGATATTTCGAATGCGTGACTGACAATCGCCGCACCAGTGCCAGGAGGACACAGCAGATTCTCGGTAGGTACGCGGAGATTGGTGTACTACTCATGCATGGTGAAAAAGTTAAAAACTGGAGCGCCTCGGTCTCGGTTCGCCTAATTTTTTATATCCATACCTTGATATGAGGGCCGGAGACAGCCGTGTGGCCGAGAGTGTCGGGGTGCTTCAGAACCGTAAAACTCTCTTCACCGTTCCGTTGGATATCCTCCTTGGTGACAATCAGGATCATGATAAGGTCCTCTGGCTTTGACGCTTTCGCAACCAGATCATCGTTGGTGCAACGACAGACAACACAGCCGAGATCTGCACCGCGAAAGTCCCAGCCGGCCGAGTTTGTGGCCCATAACTGACATTGTCAACTCTCTGACTCGAGGTACACGTAGCGAAGTGATTATTTTAGATATTAGAATACCCTACCTTTTCACCGTCGAGAACCCACTCGTCCCCCTCGAGACGCGCCGTAGTTTGCAGCCCCGGTGCGCCAGGCTCAAGCCAGTTTGCCTGGGTGACAGTTTCGGTTAGAGACAGAAAAAAAAAGGTATCCAAGAACGGTATTTGTGAGAACGAACCACACCCCCAGGCTCTGAATATACCAAGGACGCCAGCGGTGTCCCCTCACAGGTCAGGAATGGGTCGAGAAATTTTTTAAATTTCGGCTGATAAGCCAGCACAAGCGGCATCAGGCCCAGACCCGCCCCGAATATAGTCAAGGAAGCTGATGTCTCCACAGAGTAGAATTCCTCGACGAGAATAGCAGCCTCCACGAAGCTGTTGCTGGTCCCTCCGACGGGAGACGGAATCTGGCCCTTGATTAGACCGGCTTTTACTGCTTCCGCGTAGATCGGCTGGAGGGATTGGAATTGCTCGGCGGGAGTTGCATGCTTCGAATACACTCCCTTGGCACCAGCGAGATGCGATTTCGCAAAACCGCGAGCTGCTGTGCGGATGGCTTGCTCAGAGGCCGAGAGCGTGAGATCAACCATTGTGACTCCCGGAAAAGCGGATGCTTGGTAGTCCTCTCCGTGATGCCCTGAAAAGAAGAAGTTTTATGTCAAGAAGCGGTTGGTCCAGCATTCGCTTTATTTATACTATCTGCGGACCATAAGCCCGCAAATCGTCAGCCGATCCGTACCAGAGGTAGGGTTCCTCCAACTATGAAGCCTGGATCGGCTGATAAGCATCCGGATTTTACAGCCTCCAGCATCCAATCCGGACTCGCGGATACAGCCGCGCATACTTTTCTTCGCAAATATTTCCGCGGAGACTATATTTAAAGTTCTTTGTTATCAGCTTCTCCGCCATCTGCGACTGACAATCTTATCTACAAAGCACTTAGCAAGTGATGGTCTACGTAATATAAGCAAGAAAACACTGTTAGCCGTGCCATCTAGGTATTCTGGCTCCCTTAACCCTTAATTAATCGATTACACAAAAGATTCGCACATGAAAACGGTGGCCGTATCCGCTGGCATAGTCTGATAATCTCGACGGCGCCGTACAGTTCCGGCCCCCACAGGAAGAGACCAGCAACAAAGACGATGAAATGGAAGACAGTCGATAGGATGCGCAAAGGCCACTCAACCAGCCGCCCCCTGAGGAGGCTGAAGTGGAGAGCAGCGCCCAACTGGGTGTCCCAAAATTCCACCATGTTAAGGATCTCCTCGGCGAACACAAAGGCGATTCCACCATTAGACGGCCACCATGCAGATCCAAGTGGCTAGCCGATGATGGTGTGACAGTGCTGGTGCCGGCAAGTTGCGCATGATGAGCTGGTAGAGCATCTTAACTAACGCATTGTCGTAGATAAGCCCGGTCATGACGGTGGCGAAGATGACGGGCCCAAAGGAGATCTGGTTGTCCGAATGCAGCAGGGATCCAGAGGCGGGTGCCCGCGCATCCTGGCCAAGATAGTAGGAGCCGACGACAGCGGCGACTATGAAGAGTGCGACTCGACGCTGGCGTAAATCATGTAGAGGAAGATGGCGAGGCCCGTGCAGATGGCCCTGCCTGCCGACATGAGATTGATGTGGCCCAGGCACGGAGCATAGTGAGTGATCGGTCACAATGTTGAGTACCTGTACGCCCATCTGGGCGTGGAAGCCTCGAGGAATGACGTTGTAGGCAATCAAGGCGAACATCGTCTCGTAGTATACGGCGTGAGTACGGAATACAGACGGGTGGCTACCTGCTGCTGTCGCGAGTCGTACGAGGTCTTGATGAGAGCAATCAGAACCTCTATGTTTAAGAGTGCTTTGGCAAAACAGTAAAGATGAAAGGAGAATATTGTCATTATAATACTCACATAGCTGTTACAAGCAAGCTTAGGCTCTAAGGAACCCGCCCGACTGCGTGCCTGAATTTCATATCTTCCGAATGTAACCTTCCAGAGCCAACCGGAGTCAATAGCTGTGACGCTCAAGGGAAAGGGGAAAGGAACTACAAGCAATGATCTGGACTCCTCTCCGGATTCCCCCACCACCTAGGGAAGGGATGCGACTGACCACTCGCTCCCCTGACAGCAAACGAGAGAATGAGAATGATAATCTGCGACCCTCCATCCAACGCAGCACCAATGAGGTAGTAGTTATACTTAAAGTAGATCTCCGGCATCCTGCGCCTAAGCCAGACCTGCCAGAAGACACCCACGCCGATAGAAGACTAGATCCACAACGTACAGCCGTAATATCTCACACCGGAGTACGAAATGATAATGGCCATATTAAGCTCCCACTTCCGCACGCTCGGGAACACCTTTGTCACAGCCCAATGCAATATCGGCAGGGCGAGGCCTGTGACGAGACCTAGAGGGACGATGAGAAATTGGCTCCGTGGGCTGTAGATCGATTTCGCCAGCGCCCAAGTCAGGGTTGTTTCACTTTTAATATTCAGGATCAGGCCTGCGAAAAAGCTCAGGGAGAACCGGACCAGGTAAGACCACATGGAAACCTCGTCGTATTTCAACATTGCCTGATAATGGGGGTCGTGATGGGTCCTGCTCCGTGCCTCGTTCCACGCGTTGTACATGTCTTTACCGTAGAAGATGAGGACGTGAGTGATCATGGTGCCAATGGCGAGGTTGGAGGTGAGATAACCCTAGGCTGCACTGGAAGGCATGGTCGGAAGACCGACCTGCTTGACTTTGTCGGAGTTGATTGTGCCCTGATAATTCAGGATAGATTCAGTCGAGAGCCTCGTGCCGTTACTCAAGAAGCGTGACGTCGACATGAATTGGAAGTTCCTTGCATTCCATGTATTGGCATAGTACAACCCCAGCATGGCAAGATACCAAATCACGCAGCCGATCCAGGTATTGAGCTGCTGCTTTAGTGGCAGTGTAAGATACGTGCTTTGAATGTACTGCCAATCCAACGCAAAGTTCAACAGGTCCACGCCTTCGTTGGACGATGGGCCTCCGAAGACATGCCCAAAGACCCTCTGAATGTGTTTCGGCGCATGCATTGATGCTAGACAGAAGACTGAGATGCCTCCGAGCCAGGTCAGGATGTATGCAGAGAACATTTCCAAGATAGCGGCCGCCGCAAGAGCCCAGCCGAGCCTGACGAGTCGATCTTTGGTGGCACGCTGGTCGAAGTGCAGATTCTGGAAGAGTACAGCTTGCGCCAACGTAGAACAGTAGACCATTTCCGCAGGGTAGACGATCAGCGCCCTCAGCACGCCAGCCAGGACGAATCCACATAGCGATATTGAGAATGTACCCAGGACTGCGGTGGCTGCGGACACACTTCTACCGTAAAACAGTCGCTCAGCTGCATAGATCCCGACTCCTAAGAGACCGTTGTCGCTGGACGAGGCGATCAGAGCCGCGACTACGTGCTCTTTGATACCGAAGAACTTTCCGAAGTTGAGAACCTTGTGCTGCCAGTTCCATTTGAACCTTTCGGGACGGGGCGTAAAGAGTGCCCAGGCCTGGCGGAAAATGTAAACGAGAACTGCACATATACATCAGGGTGTGGTTAGACACGTCCATTCGTTGATCCTAACTGGCGAATGACTTATGCTGCAGAAAGATTGGGGAGACTTGCATCTGGGTCGGCTTGAAGGTGTAAAGTGTGGTGATCACACTAGAAAGGGCAGTGAAAGCGAAGCCCAAGACGATGGAACGAAAGGTCAATGCTGGATCCTTGTCATCTCGAATGGAGATGATGAACCTGGACGTGTCAGAACCTAGGTCAGAAGTGTTAGAGAGCGGTAGGAGCCATCTCGAAACTACTGGAGTACTCACCATTCCGAATGACCAGATAGCCCTTGACAGAAACCGCATCATCATCCTGTGGGGAGCCAGTTGATGCTTCACAGTCTTCCTCGCCTAGCAGATCCCTGACTCTCGTTTCCGTAACAGTCTGTTGTGGTTGCTCTTCCATCACTCTGGCTCCTTTATCTCTGGATCAACTCTGAAACAATCCTTCCCATCAGTCAGTATTTCAGCATTGTCCGACACTTTTTTGGGGGATGGACAAGCAAGTGGGAAAGATGTATGGAACAAGAGATGCGCTGGGGTAGTATATTTTTTACGGCTCATCAGGCCCTGGTGGCTGCGACGCTATGCGATTTGATCCGTTCATTCGACGACCCGCAAACCCATGGCGTTGCAGAGACACGATCTACAATGATGCCATTTTAGGGCCCGCTCGTGAGTTTGTAGTCTCAGAGTCAAGTTTCCCTTGCAGTTGAAAGCATACTCTCTTCACCTGCATAGATTTGTTCCTATTCTTTGCCCTTGTGGCCCACAAGTGGCGGAAAGCCACCCGAAACTCGAAGTTTAATTTGGCCTAGCTTGCCCTAAGTTGTTGGTGATCCGTGATGCAGTGCAGGCTGAAGGCTTCTGCCTTTTGGCCGATTCATCAACATAGGTCAACACGATCCGTGAATCACCGATTGCGTCGGATCACACAATATATCAAGACGGTAGACTAAATCTGGAAAATGGTAAGTAGCCTCACACAAGTTGCTTGGCTTCTGGAGCAAGTAAATATCGCCTCTACGTGAGTCAAATTGGTTCCCGTGAATGGTCTTCCAGTATAGTAATGTCTCGGTAAGACCAACAGGAAACATCTTGATCTACAATATCAGCTGATGTCAGATATCTAAATTCAAACTTGTCATCTGCAGCATGTATTGCCAAAATTTTGAAGAACTTGAATGAATCCGACAGCTTATAGAAACAAAATTTGTTGCTGGAAGGACGCGTGAACTCTATTTTCAATCACTATATGTTTCCATTTTTGGAACTCTAAACTGGAGCTTATCAATTCATGAGCTTTAGATATGTGACGGACAATAAATAATGAAACTGTGATCTTGTTGATCATTGACACAAGAAATGAGGGTCCAGTTAGCTAGAAAAATAAAAAGGCTGCACTGACATCATTAGTCCGTAGCATGTAACTCAAATCAATATTGCCTTTCGTTTAAATTTCAATGACAATAAAATTAATTCTGAGTTCTTCGCGAGACCTATAACAGAGAGAGTCGTCCTGCATTTACCATCCTTTCCGACCCGTTTCACAGAGTGGCACATATAAACGGCCTTTCGACTGATGATATGAAATTGATGGAGAGATGAATCGGGAAAGAATCAATTTGATTGTCAGCTACTAGTCCAGACTAAGCAATCCATACATGCATGTGTGTTATATCTCCCAATTCCTGCTTATAAGGCTATTTGGGGGAATTCAGGGGCGTTGTATTATCAGTAAATCATATATCCATTCCAGCATAAGATCCGAGGACCGAATACGGTAATCGAATTCAACAGATGATGACCAGTGTGGTACAACCACATAAGAACCCCGGGCCTACCGTCACCGATGCCAGCAGCAGAAGTCCAGCTCGTCTTGGCCTGTGTCGTCAGCGATATGTTTGATACCATCGCTACCAACTTAGCCATTCATTGCCATATCAAATTCTCGTCCAGCAAGTTTTGGATCTCCGTACCAGATGTCGTCAAATCCAGAGTTCTATCTCTGATTCACTTGCCTCTCGTCACAGCGAAAATAAACTTTGTCACCAGTATATCACACAGAAACTTCAACGTGATATTCGATCTCGTTCGGAATTCTTCGCAAGTCGCTGTCTTTCATGATACTTGTCTAGCAATTCGTCATTCCAGTCGCAGACCGATCCTTTGTGGACAGGCCACCTGCATGGGTTAAGTCGCCAGTGGATTAAGCGCTTCGAGGACGACCAGTGCTCGTCAAGAGGAGTATACCGATCAAGTAGTTTTGGAAGTTCATGTTGTTGTGCCGAACACATATGTTTTAGGTCGGAATCCTTCAAACTGACAAGATAAGAGCAGACAATGCACTCAGTTCGTAGCGGCTTCGTCAAACCATCTGCAGCCAGCGGTCATTTCCCGGTCGATGTCCAAGACAAGTCTCCGCAAAGTTGCATTCTCCGTAGCAGAAACGCCGTCGCACCAGGATCGGTAAGAGGCGATCGTTTTCCATAAAACAGGGCTGTCAAGTATCATCTGGCTTCCGATGTTCCATGTTTTCGTCATCGCATGATCAATCTGGAGTGCGTTAATTTAACGGTCAGAGAAACGGAACACTGTGTGAGAGCTCTACTAAAGTATGCGTGATAGTTCCTACCAGATGACTCGATGCAACGCGCCATTTTGTTTGAGGTACTTATAGAAGCTGGCCACAGTGCTCCGTAAATGAATCGAATCTGGTAACCGCCGACTGTTGAAGAAGCGTACTCTCCTTCCAATAGCAGAAAAATTGTGCACTGAAGTATGCCGTGTTCCCGGTCCGTTGCCCATCTGAGCTCGAGTATACCGAACATGTCAATCACCACGCATTATTTTGAGGTCCCATTGTTGGTTTCATGCAGACAATTTTTATACCGAACAATGATCAGCTCTTGTAAAGCGCGTCGGGGTGGGATCCCTCCGATCGGAATCCTTCATTTAGAAACTCCATGCGTTGGTTTTTCTCCATTGATCGCCGAGGCTGAGAAATATTCATGGGAATCCCAAGGAGTTTTGGTGGTACGTCTGGACTGGCTGTAGAAAGAGCGAGAAAAGCAGCGACGTGGTCTTTTTTTCGGTACTTGTTCATCATTTGGTTTCCTGGCGTGTGCCGCGTAAATTCCTCGGACCAAAATTCGTCATGAAACTGGAACAAATGTACGTCAAGGATTCCGGGCTCTGCACTCGAGGAGTCGGGGAGGCGCAGATGCGCAATGTCTTCATGAAACTCTCCATAACACCAATGTTGTGGGCACGATATATTGGCTACGCCCAATGGCCGTTATGCTGCGTACTGTCCCACGGATGTCAGGCGCTTATAACGATAGATGGAACTGCTGTGTTGAGCACATACCAGGGCCCTTAACGAACTATTAGGAACCAACTAGAGCCTTTGGCTCTTTTGGTCCGTAAGTTCAACAAGATGGAACGCGGCAGATGTGGTATCAGCATCGCACCGGATCCCTCCGCGTAAACTGCCACTTATTTGAGGGACTACATTCCGAGAGTCATGGTATTCCGCATATCTGTTGAAGGTATGTCCTTTGAACAAAGTGGATACTCTTTGTGACGACCGCTAGTCGAATCTGAGTAGGTCATTATTTCATGTGAGCATTTACCTCGCAGGTCGAGTTCCAAGTCCGTCACCTACTACATCGTAAGCCACATCTGACAGCACAACTGATACGAAGTGAACTTGATCTATTTAGTGAAGGAGATAACCGACCGTTTAGCGGGATCGAGTGGCATGACATCCTTCGACTGGAGTTTAACAGTGGACTCTTTGTGGTCCTCCTCCGAAGAATATGAAGGCTGCCGGCGATGTCCTGTCTGTCATGGACTGCCTAGAAACTGCAATCTGCATGTTAGAGTCTATATAGGCATGACGTGCTGTGTAACCAAGGCTGAGTGCTTCAATGGAAACTTCAACGTACCACGGAGGCATGAGCAATTGAGTGGAAGTCATAAAGACTTTTTTGTTCTTCGCCTGTAACCCTATAGAGTTCTGAATATATAATAGAGACGGATCGTGTGCCAGACTGTAATCTGAGGAGGGAAACCACCCAGAGACGACAATTCAGAAAGTATATATATGTGAGAGCTGTTTTTGCTGGGAGGATATGGTCTTTTAGACCGCACAGGGTCTTTTTCTGAACGTAGACTTTTCTCCCTCTAATACTGTCCATGGCAGTTTCCGGCTGAATTGTGAGTGGAAAGTGCCAGTCTCCGGGCCGAGACAATGTCTTACATGGAGACATGCAATTCACTGTTGGAATTACTCTACTGCAGCAAACAGACTAAGACAAAGAAGACACAGCGCTGTGCGACGTAATCGGCTTTCCTCTTGCAAAGCCCAATCTATGAAACATGTCTTACCACTAAATGCAAGATTTGTCTGACCTCCGAGACTCTGTGTCTATTTATTCTTTGTAAGGAAGACCTGGAGGTAAGTCCACCAATTCGTACAGCGTCATCCCCGGCGCATCTTCCTTCAGCTTCCGAGCCTACTCACCCATACTCTCCTGAAAAACCTCTACATTCTTTTCATCGCTCAAATCTATCGGCTCCTCATCCTTTCCCGCCTGTCGTATCTGTGTTGCTGCAGCAACACTGGTGACTGCGTAGTCCTGCTGATCTAACTTCTGACGGATGGCGCCCTTCACCTTGCCCTGCAGGATATCCCGGGGCAGATTGAACTCCTGACAAATGGTTCGGCCAAGACCCACAGCGTCAACAGTTCCTAGGACATTTACCATAGCAGGGGTCGTTTGCAGACCGCCTGTTATGTAGCTCCTGGTCTTTGTCACAGCCGGGGCGATCAAGTCCGCGAACTCTAAGAAGAACGACTCTCGGGCCTTGGTAGACTCTCGCACATGCATTAATGCCATCGACTCGTACGTCCCGCCGGAGAGCTCAATGAAGTCAAACTCATTCTGCTCGAGCATCTGGCAGAGCTGTCTCGCTTCTTCTGGAGTGCCCGTCCGCTTGGAACTCGACTGAGTCGATCTTGATCCCGAGGATAAATCCGGACGAACCGGGAAGCTCCTTCCGGATAGACCTTGCGATTCCGACAATAAGGCGAGCGCGGTTCTCTAAACTTCCGCCATACTCATCTGTGCATTTGTTTGTAGTCCTAGACAGGAACTGCGCGAGTAAATAGCCGTGCGCCCGTGCAGTTCGATACCGTCGAACCCGGCCTTGTGCAGGTATACGGCCGCATGGGTCCAGCGGGCAATCACGTCTCGGATCTCATCCTTCGTTGCCACATGGGGCTTCGCGAAACGTATTCCCATCAGCTCCTTGTCTAGTTAGACGTCACTGGCGGACACCAGGTGGGCTTGCAGTCGATCCTGCGTCTGTCGACCTGGATGACTGACCTGGCCTACTAACAGGCTGCCGTGTTTCTTGGCCGCGGTAGCCATGGCTCGAAATGCGTCGAGGCGCTCACCACTAGGTTCATTTTCGAGGTCGATAATCAAGTTCCCAGGGGATTCGAGCTGGTCGTAGGCGATCATGATGTTTCCAGTCAGGACGATGCCGAAGCCTCCCTCCCCCCAGTGACGGTATATATTGATCAATTTCTGGCTAGGAATCCCGCGAGCTCGCAGATCAGACGGTGACCATGTTGCCAGGCGCTCGCCTGAGGCCGAATCCAAGCTGATCACCTCCTGCGTCTGCAGCGCACATTTGAAGCGCCTACATAACCGGTCAACTCTCTCTTGGATGATTGGCTCGATATCGCCGACAGAGCGCTTCGAAAAGTACTGGTTGAGATAGCCGCGGCGTGCACGATGGTGGTAATGGTCGACAGTAGCCGCCACGGAGGTGGGCACGGCTAAGGCCTGAACAGTTGGGCCGTCTTTATCAATTCTTCGGCTGTTTCCAGCATATATCTGGGAGTAGAATTCTGAGTCGCGAATATGCAGCTCCCTCATGTTGATCCGGACTATTGGTCCTGTTACGGAGCGCTTAGCATTTCCTTTCGTCAAAGTAGATAGAAATGGGCCCGGCCTTTTGCCTCACCATATTTTCGATGCATCTTCTCAATCGCCCAGAGGAATGTCCCATCCTTCACAACATCATAGTAGAATTCGTGGAACAGCCGGATGAGGGCCAGGAAGGGTCCGGGAAACCGACTCAATGGATGCCAATATACGCTTAGTAGGCATTTGCCAATGAAGAGGGCAACCAGCGCCACAGCGAAGGGCCATATACCAATGTCATATACCAACATCACTATTGGTAGTCATAAGCGGCTTGGGCTGTAGGTGGGATGGTTCTTGACCGTCTACTGGGCATGGAAATGAGAATATAGCAAGTCGCAATAGGACAATATATCTTAAGTTTCAGATGTACTAAGTCTGAATTATCTATAGTACTGCTTAATCTCCGTGCTAGGCACGGAGTTTTGCCTTACCGAAAAAGGGCAAAGTCGTACTGCCCATGCAGACTCAGGACCGAATCGAGACTCGGATACGGAGGGCGTGTGACAAAAGGATTTGCAGCGCTAGTAAAATAAGCTCGTAACACTACCTAGGACATACCTACCTAGGTGGTAGGTACTGCCATGTCCGCCGTATACAGGTGCAACTGGATGATGGAAATGAATACAAAGAGAGCCATACAGGCAAGGATTGTAGGCAATGGCATGGGTAGCGCATAAAGGGTCAATTATCTAGGCGAGAGGATTTGGGCCAACGTAAACCACTGTGTAATTCATCAAATTGGGGGTGTATACAGCTAGAACAGCTTCATATTTGATTCAGATATCCCTGTACCAAGTATCTGTCTACATTGCACCATATAAATTAATATGGCAAGCTATCACTGAGATACAAAATGTCCTACTAGCTTAGGCAGATCTTTTTGACCCACATCTCGTACCCAGCGCTGCTCCAGCACTTCAATAATTCGTGGTAGTCAAGCGGCTGAGCCAGAGGTTGACTCTCTCTGTGAAAATTTGCGGCGTTCAGCGAACAACTACCAATTTAACATTACGAAATGGTGGGCAAAACCTGTTTCTTTCCTGGTGAGACCTGTATTGATGCATTCGTTATACATATATTCATTCTCATGACCTAGTATATCTCTGCAGCAGTGGATTTGAAACCTAATTTTCATGTCACTTGACTGGCTGGCTCATAGCCTGGTAGAGAATGACTCTTGAGGCGCAAAAAAAGCTGGTAGTCGAACACTTTGTAGCCGCTTTCCAGATAGAGGTTCCATTCAGCACTCCGAGATCCAATAATTGTCATAAACCCCTCTTGGAACGTCATTCTGAGAGCAGGGAAATGTGCAATCTTCAAAAGGTAGTCAAGACTGAAAACTTCTATGCAAGCACATAATTAGAGGCTCCTGGGCCGGCATGAAGGGGTTGGTGCAGGTGATGGGGGGTGTACCATACCTGCAAGGAGTATCAAGGCAAATGACTGCTCTTGGATACCAGCACCCTATAAGGCTCCAGAGACTGCCTTCGCCGCTCTGCGTCCATCACTTGCCCAATCATTCGATTTTCCCCGACGACGCAGTGCACTTGTCATTTTCTGATTCATCTGGATGGCCAGGTTGCGGGTCAGCGAGCTCGATCGACGGTGTGACTAATATGGAAATATATCGGACCTGCTTCGCTGCAACATAAGGAGACAGCCTCTCTTCCTTTACCAGGCGATCCTCCTCTAACCCAAAGATATTCCAGCTGAGCAATCCATAGATTGTTCCTACCGCGACAGAAACGCTGCTGTGTCTCCCAAGAACTGCGGCGAACTGGACTATCGACACGTCCTTCTGTGAGCTCTTAAGTAGTTGCGGCCCGTTGTCGAGTCCCTCAATCTATCTATTATGGTCTTCCTGGCTCAACACTGGATGGTTCTCTAGCGTATGTAACATTCGATGAGGTTTTTGTGCCCGTTTCAGTCCCATAGGTCTTGATTCGCAACCACGATCAGTACTTGGGTCCTGCATATTAGAGTCTCCTGAAACATGATCAATTGGAGTATTTTCGAGCAAGGCAGTAACACACGGCCAGTTGAATGCATCATCATCACCCCAGGTGTCGGACGAGCGAGGGATGTCAAACGAAAATTCCAGCCCCCAGTCCGCAGCCGCTACTCCCGCTTCCATTGGGAGGGTAAAGTCTAGCCTAGCTGCAGTTGTCCTTGCACGTCGGAGGTGCTTGTTCGTGGCCCCGGTCTAGAGTAGTGAAGCCTGTCTGGTTGAACCTGAGAGCACGGCTGCTATGCTGCTGCGGGGATAAGGTACCGCACGGTTCGATAGCATTTTCCTCCACGCTCTCATCTCATGAAGAGCATTGACCCAAGAGGGCGATAACTGAGATTCGGAGAAGACTTTACTTTCCATAATTTCTCCGTCGTTTATTGTGATCGCAGTGACGGCACCTTGGCCGTCAAGGGTGAAGTACACATCGGTTGCTGTTGTCGGTTGCATGGGCGACGTGTCCTAGGCAGATTTTGTGTTCGAATGATGACCTTTACCCTGCGATTCAAAGATATTTTCCACTGCTTTGCAACAGCAAAAGTGCCAGTAATGGATTGTACTTACCGCGCACTGTGCTTGTAATTCGGCCGAGCAGATAGGTAATTGGTACAGAGCACCAGCGTCTGATGTGTATCAATCAACTAAGAACCCGGAGCAACTCCAGGCCGTTTAGTACTTTGGAGGTCAATTATTGCGTAACAAATAGCAATATCCACTTCTACGTGCGGTCAGGGCAGTCCTCTTATATGCTCGGGCATATATTACCGTCATACACGACAACGAGAGGGGAACAATACCTAGGTAGGTACTTACTAAGTGCCAAAACAGAAATATTGCATCTACTCTATCGGGTTTGGGGGCCAAAACTGGATTTCAGCTAGACTAATGGCAGGTTTGCTGCTCAGGATTCACATCCAATGCGCATGCATTCCCGCCTACAACAACCAACAGATTTCACCCACCCTGGGCCCTTTACTAGTAAGAGTATGGGCAGATCATGCAATGATCATACTGAAAACGCTTGCCTGAGATGCATCAGGCTTCGCTCCCAACCAGGTAGTGGTACTGTTAGCCAATACCAACATTCATTTTACATGCATATTATGATTTAGTGATTCTTGTGCTAGTCTAAACTAGATAGGGTTGTGACCTCTTTTCGTCATGTGGTAACATTTGTGAAGCTGTTGACAGTCAAAATAAACATGGTAACTTACCATTTTGTTCAAAAACCCCGCATTTGGTAATTTAGGTACATGCGGGCCTGGCCTACAGGCACTACCTAGGTAGTAAGAAAGGGACTCTTTCCGGTAGCTCAGATCTCTGATGGTTGGTCCGGGAAACCGGAAGACGCTGTGCCACTGCCGCCGCGGGAGCCTCGATCATTGCTAAGCGGTCCAATTGGACAGAAATAATGACAATTTAATCGACGGTGCTGCATTGGAGATGTCAAGACGGGCCTTTGCTGGTGGTCAGCGGCCGATGGCAAACAAAACTGTCGAATCTCCCTTTCCCCTTTTTTCGCCTCACATCTCTCACTAACTCATTGCATCCGTTATGCTTCCCACCAGATTCCAACAGCTCCAAGGTTGCGGTATGCACTCTTGCTGCACCACCCCTCCCTACGCCGTCTACCTGGCGTTGATGTATATGAACGCCTTTGCTGACCTCACTATCTCGTCCAGCTCGCTCCGTCCAGGTTGGGCTTCGCCGCGCTGGCTTGACACAGCGATGTGCATTATCGAGAAGGCATACATTCTCTACCTAGCTATTCCTAAGCTTAGTTAATGACCTGCTTGTCGTCTACAGTGTCGCTCTCAGGTATTCGTCGGAGCTCAATAAATCGCCCAACAATCCCATCAATCTTCTCCCACAGCAACGCTTAAGACGTCCAGTCGCCCCTCACCTCTCTATTTACCGTCCCCAGATCACCTGGACCGTCAGTATAGCTACTCGAATTACTGGCGTTGTCATTTCCGGTGGATTATACGTCTATGCAACAGCCTATCTTTTATCTCCAGTCACTGGGTGGAATATCGGGTCTGAGTCATTGGTAGCTTTGTTTAGTAGCTTTACACCATTGGCTCAGGTCGCTCTGAAATTTGGAGTTGCTCTTCCATTTGTCTTCCACGCCTTCAATGGCATCCGTCATCTGGTTTGGGATACGGGCCGAATGTACACAAACAAGCAAGTGGCTCGGAGTGGTTGGACAGTAGTTGGAGCTTCGGGAGTTGTTGCTGTACTCCTAGCACTCTGGAAACCGACAGGTGATGCTTAAGTTAGGTGGGTCATCTAGCTTGCATACAACTACGTCCATGGGTTGGAGACAAGGTGGCTCAAAAAAAAAAAAACCAGGTGTCTCGTCGGAGCGAGTCAAATTCACTTTGCTTTCCATCATAACCTAGACGCCTGCAATGCCTTGGGCTTCTTCCTCTTCTTTAATAGCACCCTCATAGTCGGGCATGGCTCGAATCCTTCAAAACAGGCAGTTTGTATCCGCTCCGATCTGAACGCCAAAAGCCACCGCCGCCACCCAAAAAGTAAGAGCACCACTCCAAGCATAGGGCCCATCATGTTGCATGTGTACGCCAGTAAGTGACAAGTAAAAGAAGGGTACGACAAAGTTGATCAACCAGACTGTCTTCGAGAAGACCGGCTTGATGCTGATGTCAGCGAAGGCGGCCCAGGCAACACTCCATGCCTGGATTAAAAAGGTTGGCCAAGGAAGGAAGAAATTCAGCCAGAACTGGTCGCTGATGAAGAGAGTCAAGTCGGGACCGTAGTCACGAAAGGTAATAAGGCCTAGGAAGCTTGCGGGGACCATGATGGAGAAGATCCCTGCAGCTCCGGCCGCCAGCTGGGGGTCAGGGAGGATGGGATCGACGCCGGGGATCTGCCGGAGATGCTTCGAGAGCAGAGCAGCGAAAGGAAGATAGAAGCCGCCCGAGAGAAGGAGAAGGGGCACGCTGGTTCGGATGCCCTCCTTGTGCGAGAAGTAGTGTCTGTGAACCCTCTCCGCAGACCAAGTCGGTTTCATAGGTGGCAGAAACCCCGCCGCGACAAGGACCATGAAGGCGCAGAGAAATGAGAGTTGGCCGCTCAGGAGACAGAAATATTGCCAGTTCTTCCGAGTGAAGAGTCCCGAGCGCACACAGAGGTGGTGCAGCCAGGTCTCGAAGGAATCTAGCATGCATGATACCCTTGCCACTGGAGATCGATTTCGCTTGCCTGTCGGAGTCATGGTTGCAGTTCTTTCTCGGATTTTGTCAGAAGAGGCGCTGTAGCTCTTATAGGTTATTATTGGGTATATCTGTTTACCGGGCCTCTAATGTATACTACATGGTAGTATAGATGTTGTGGCTGTAGGCCCGTAGCTTCACTCCGTGCGAGTACGGAGTCAAGCGGAACCGATGATAAGAACACCAATTCCTACCCCTTGAATTTCTGTGCTTCCGCAAAGTCTACGGTACTACAGAATATCCTCCGTACAGAGATCATGTCTAAGTAATTGTAACCTGGAGGCCATTCTTGGGCTCTGTGGATTATCAACTGAAAGGACCGGGTGTAAATATCACTATGACCGGCACTACTGCGTGCAGTCAGGCATGAACCCGTACACTTCTAACTATTGGGTATATGTATCCAATAGGCCTTGCCTTTCCAACAGGTACCACTTTGAGTAGTAGCCAGCATGGCTAGAGGATTCTACAACATCACCACATCAAAGTTATCAGGAGCGCCAGCAAGAGCGCCAGAATCTACCGGTAAGAGTCAACTGAATACCAAGTCTAACAGAACACAGGTACAAGGAAGCCCAGGGCGTAACACCAAGCCTTACCCCATCAAAATTCCAATTCCCTCAATATTGCTTTAAATCCTATGAAACTTGGTCTGTGAATAGTTCCTAGGGTTAGATTTCTATTTTCAAACCCCATCTCCATAGCTTGAAAATTGGGGGAGATAGAGACTATGCCAAAATCAATTTGGCATAGCCTTAAAGGGCGCTAAGAAATCTTAAATTTTATATATGGCATACCCCTATGCCATGCACATTATACTACTTGACCACCCCCAGTCCGGACTTTCTGGTTAGCCAAGACAAGCGTATAGTAACATTCAGAATGACAGAATGCAATGGTCATTCGAACCATATGCCAGAATCATCTACAAAAGATCCCCAATCAGGAACCAACCAGTCCCTGATGGCACAGGACCAGTGAAGCAATTCAGTTCCTGACAGCATAGGACCGGTAAAGTAGCTGAGTCCCCAACAGCACAGGCCCAGCAAAGACCTTAGGGGTTCCTAAAGGATAGGCATCTATATAGAGCTTCCAGATGCTAGCTAAGGAAGGGGACAAGCTATTTATCTCTATCTCTAAGGGAATATATATACTATGTGTCCTCCATTTCATCTTCAGACCATAGCCAGCTCTTTGCTGGCAAAGCACTATTGAAGAGCCATTAAAGCCCTAGTGCACCACTAGGCCTGCCTCAGGACCTCCTCATAGAACTGATTCCACTATGTCAGTATGCCTACTACCTGATCCTGTTCTCACCATCCTAGCAAGCATCTGGACGGCCTTACACATCACTTCACTCCCCCTCCTGGGCAGATGGACAGAGCAAGCAACAAATGTCCTTGCCCTAATGACAATGAGAGCAAGCAGGAAAAGGGTATACACAGTGGTGGGTATACACAGTAGTGGGTTGGTTGGTTGGTTATACAGCTACAGCATGACACACACTGACTGTGAGTGAAGTGATGTGATGTGAGGTGATGGACAGCAAGCAAGGGCAGGCATCTGATAGTGAGGAAGGCAGCACATGGATACAGACAGACAGACAGACAGACAGACAGACAAACAGACAGACAGACAGACAGACAGACAGACAGACTGACAGACAGAGACTGACTGACCAACCAGAGGCACACACATACAATACAGTGGCAGGAAGCACATACAGTGGTGGGAAGCATATATACAGTGGGGGGAAGGATGCCAAGGCAGGAAAAAAGCATGGATGTGTGGGGGAGGGGCAAAATGGGAAATGTGGACTGGCAGGGAAGTCGGGCAGGGATGGGGGGTGGCGGCGGCGGGGGAGTGGTCTCCTGAGTATTGTAACTGCTTTCAAGTTTTTGTCCCATCGCCTGCCTGCCCGTGCAAAACTTCAACTCAACTTCTAAAATCAACAAAAATCGCTAAATTATTCTGACAACACCATGCAACTCCTGAGGCCCGTCGCTGTCGACTGGTACCACAGTCGTTGCAAGATAGCTCCGGGGCGTGGCGCTTCCGTTCCCTTTTTTCCCCTACTAGAATGGAATGGGTTGGCTACCACCCAGCTTTGTAGTTTGACTACATGACTCCCTCCTGCAGCCAAGACAGACTCAGCTAGAACTTATCACCAGTTAAAATTTGCACAAGCACAGCTGCCCAATGCCACAATGCCTAATCCTACAGAAACATCGGAACAGTCTTGCATATTGCTCATCCAGCTGACGTGGTGATGCAGCTATGGACAAGTGACTAATATATTGATAATGCAGATGGTTAGAGCCAATTAAGTTTCTTTCGCTTAGGCAAGAATACCTTAGACCCAATTCAGGTGGCTAATTACTGCAGCAGACATGGAAGTGTCATGCATCTGTGGATTGTTTAGATTGCAGAATCAATGTAGCGTGCGGCCGCAAGGAGACTGACCAGCCAATTAGGGCTTCTCTAGGGGAGTATGATGTGGTGCCATGCAAGCACAGTAAGCACAGCAAGCATGGTGCAGCTAGCCAGCTGTATTATAAACAAAATTGTGAAAAGAGAAAAGTAATGGCTGGCACAATGCAGACCAGAGCTCCAGTCAAGAAAGCTATAATCAGGAAGTTGAGGCATTTCTCACTCAGCATCACCACAAATGCTGGCAGTATGTGCTGCTTAATTTTCCCCCACTTGCAGTGATACTAATCCAGCCATGCACTTTGCCGCCTGTTCCCTGAGGCAATTAAATGAGAGGGACTGCATCATGCCTGGGAGAGAGGCAAACAACCCACCGCCCATGGGCCACAGTCACAAGGTGGAGCTCACATCTCAGCAGCACATTAGCAATTACTAGTTTAAGCCCCAGGATGCCAGCACCATCAGGGTTCTGGTCCACCAGCTTGCTGTCCATGATGCCATATGCAGAGCAGTAGCCAATGAGCCGGAAGTGTTCAATACCAATAGTGTCAGGCCCGCCTGCACAACGCACAATGTAGGGCAGGCGTATGGCGATCTCGTCGCCCTCCCTCCCTACACTCGCAGGTTCTTTCCCAAGCCTTATCTTGAAATGCTCTATTCTCTTTTTGGTTACACTCTCAAGAATCCCTGCTTAGTTGTATTGTATTAGGATTTCAGTAAAAAATAAGTCATCCTAAGATTCTGTAATGTCATTATAGAATCTTATGGAATCTTCTTTGCAAAATGACCAAATAAATGAGAGGGGCAAGATTGGCGTCTCCCTCTCTTCCATTCATTACTTTGACCTGCTAACGGACCTGTCGCTTTGCTGACCATAACAATTTTTTATTTTCTCTGCCTCATAGCAGTTCATAAACTTGAATGCTATTTATCCACTACATTCAACCCCAGAATGGACGGTGTTAGTGATGTGGCCTCCATTCTCGCTCTTGTTCAGCTAGCAGCCCAGATCATCAACTACATCAGGAGCGTCGTTGATGCGCCAGATCAAAAAGGCAAACTACTTTCTGCGCTTATTCAGGCACGAAGCCTCCTCTCCGCCCTAGTCGATCTCACAAATGAGGTCGAAGGTGAAGACTGGTCATATACGATCCAGAGCTTATCAGCATCCAATGGGCCATTATCTACATTCCGGGAGCTTCTAGAGCACTTAGCTAGAAAGCTAGGCCTAACACTCCGTTCCAATATCACAACTGCCTTTCTTCGACTCAAGTGGCCGTTTGACAAGAGCAGCGTTAAAGAAATGATTGTTTCCCTCGAGAGGATCAAGTCACATTTTCTTTTAGCCATGGAAAACGACCACATTCGGCTTTCCAAGGCAATTCGAAATGAGCTTCACCAAGTTCAAAGGCAGCTGGCCGAAACTACTATTCGCGTACAAAAGCAAACTATAATCTCGCTTTCCAAGGAGCAAAGGCTCATTGTGGACTCTTTGTCTTTGGGAAACCTGCGCGACGAGCTGGATGGAGGCAAGGTCATGGAAATGAAGGCCAACGCTGAATGGTTTCTGCAGCACAGAAGCTTCAAGCAATGGCACAGCGCGAGCCCTATACCAAGCACCCTGGGGCTCAGAGGCAGTCCGGGGTCAGGCAAATCATCAATATGCCAGGTGACTCGATTTTTTCTTAAAGCCTGGCATCAGTCAGAAAGTGATGTCTGCGTCGCCTACTTTACCTTTAGTTTTGTGCAACAGTCACGAGGGGAAAACCTCAACCAGTCCCTGGTGCTTTCCAACATTGTGCAGCAGATACTGTTAGAACGTCCGTATCTCATGGAGCACGTCGCAGCTCTAGAAGTCACAGGCGGCCCGCTATCCTCAGCAGAGAGTATTGATCTAATCAGTCGAGCTCGGCGTGACCTCAAGCAATTTTATGTTATACTCGATGGGTTCGACGAATGTGAGGGGACGACGAGTCGAGATGTTGTCAAGGCCCTTCTTTCAATTGAGCCGCCTTTGAGTATTTTGGTTGCTGGTCGACCATCAGAGACTCTCTCAGAGACCCTCAGAGACTGTGCCTTGGTCTGCACCGATGAAGCTATGGCTTTGTGTCATCACCTTGAAACCATAAAGCAACGGCTTGAGGAAAACCCCCGCATAGCAGGATATCTTGACCACAAACCTGAAAATATTGCCAAGGCAGCCAAGTTCATTGTTGAACAGAGTAATGGGCTGTATGTACTTCTAATAGCGTTCTCATGTGTTTTGGCCTGACTTATCCTGATGCCAAAGCACCCATCATTGAAAGGTATATCGGCTAACCTTTTATAGTTACATATACATGAACGCAATGGTGGAGAGGCTTGCCCAAGCAGAGACTAGGAGAGTATTTGAACGTTTACTATGCGATCGACCATGCAATCGACCCTCGAGTCTTATCGATATATACGAGCTGATGCTTGAAGATCTCATGCACCAGCCAGCGGAACTCGCGACATTGGGCAAAAGGACCTTAAAGAAAATGATTGATGTTGTTGGCCCTGTTAGCGTAGATGAGCTTATGAGTGATTTGGCACCAGAATTAACAAGTGTGGCCTCTGTTCAGCACCTCAGAAGGGACCTCACAGAGGCAGAGATAATTAAAGCCTTTGTCTCAAGTTGCAAGGGATTCATTTCTGCTATTGAGCTTAGCAGACCTGGAATTTGGTTATGTCTTGTCCATTTAAGTGCCAGAGATTTCCTGGAAACACATGGCATTTGCAAGTAGTGAGTGGCTCCTAAAGCCAAGAGTTTGCTGCTCATCTCTTACTGTTCTTTCTTGGATTGAATATTCACTAAAGCTAATAGGACCTCCTATCTGGTATGTGGTCAATGTTCCATCACTACATATTATATCATGGTGCTATATGGTGTAGCATGGCTTGAGAGTCCCACATTGATGGGATAAGCCATACAAGAGCTTTTTATCATCATAAATATTGCTATAGCTTGGGCCCACTCAACTGTCTATCTGCAGCACAGATGCTGTCTAATTTATGGACAGCAGAAGTGACATCAGTGGATGTCTTCCAGTAGAGCATGAGACATAGTCAAATTGCAAGAGTGTTCATTTGTTCACCTCCAGGCATATTCCCTGACCATGCCCCCAAGAATGCAGATGCTAGTCACCATATATGCGCCCCCAACATACCTATGATAACTATCTGGATTGTTTAGGTCCATGAGCAAGACCATGGCACACAAACTACACCCGGTGCCACCAACTGCAGTGATGAAGTTCAAGAGGCCCATGGAGGAACTAAAGCCCACTACACCCAGAGAGACCGTAATGGCTATGGTTATCAAAGAAGCCAACAGCCTGATGGAATCTCAAAAGCGCACTGCCATGCTCTTTACGCCGGCCCTCACGTCGTCCGTGGTATCCTGCCGCGCGTAGATAATATCGTACAACATCATCAGTAAGACAATCAAGAGATACAGACTCAATGTTGAGATGTAGGTGGGATAGGCCCAGGGATCCACCCCCAGCGAATGTGTTGCCATAATGATGGCGAATCCGATGGTCAGACCAAGCACGACCTGAGGGTAATTGGTGACTTGCTTGAGGTAAGGGTGAACTAACGATAAAGCAACGATGACTGTTGCATGGAAGGCGCACTCTATAGGTAGTAGCCGTAGGTTGTATACGCCCGTGCTGGAGAGGGCGATTGCGAACCAAAAAGCATTGGTGGTAGAGACTGCGCCTCTCGGAATCGGCCGTCCACGGCTACGCTGAACCTTGCGATCTAAGTCCTGATCGACAATATCATCCCAGGTACATCCTGCAGAGCGCAGAAGGATGCTCCCCGTTAAGAAGATCTGGGAGCGATCTAGGAGTTCAGAGACGGAAAGGGCATCAGGTGCAATGTTGGCCGCATAAGTGATACCGATGAGGTACGGGCAATACACAATAGCGAATCCAATAGGTTTGTCAGGTCGGATTAGCTCAGCGTACGGCACCCAAAAGCCGGAAAGGTGAGAGGGGATAGTCGATGCACTGCCTGTGGAGGGCATTTTCAATGGATAAGTAGATTGCTATGGAAGAAGCGTGGCGAGCTGAGAGTTGGGCATGGTTCGTAAAGAAGATCGCTAAATATATAGGAAGACATCACATTCCCATGCTCCATGCTCCGTGCTAAACACGGAGCGTAGAATTTACACGGCTGATATTGAACCACTGCATTCTCAATCGTATACAACAGCGAGAGATCCCACTAGAATCTTCAAAGCATTCGCGACTGCGACCTACAGAAAATCCATAGCAATCAACATGGAGGGAAAAATTGATGTCCACCACCACTATCTACCCGAGGACATTGGTGCCAATAGGTTTCAAGTCTCAACTGAATTAACGCGAGGCTGACACAAGATCCAGAACTTGCTCAGTCGTTAATCGGCCGGAGGAACGGCCCCCCGGTCCCGCGTTGGTCACCCTCTGTGAGCAGCGAGTACATGGACACCGTTGGAGTGAGCACTGTGATTCTGTCGTTCCCACTTACTTTTGCCTTTGAGGGTAGTGAAGGCCGTGCGATAGCAAGGCAGGTGAACGAATATGCAGCCGAAGTACGAGACCAAAGCCCAAAGCGATTCGGATTTTTGGCAGCGATTCCCTCTCTGTTGGATCCTGAAAATGCCTTGCTGGAAATCCGCCACGCCTTTGACTATCTGCAAGCAGACGGTGTGATGCTCCTTGCTCGCTACGGTGATGCATACCTGGGCCATCCATCTTCCACCCGAATCTGGGAAGAATTGAACCGGCGTTGTGCGGTGGTGTTGGTGCATCCAGGCTCTACCTTCCTCGGGGAGGGCTGATTCAACCAATATGTGGATCCTACCGTGGCCGAATTCCCACAGGAAACTACCAACACGGCTCTGGATATGATCATGAACAACACCCTCTGGGTCATTCCCCGCTGCAAGGTCATCTTGTCCCATGCCGGCGGCACGCTCCCGTACTTGATTCGGCGAGCGTCGGCTCTTGCCGCCCACCTCAACCCTCCACCCAAGCCGGCCCATGAGATACTCAAGGATTTTGGAGCTTTCTACTTTGATCTGGCTCTATCGAGCTCTGCTTATACTTTGGATCTGTTGATGCAGCACGTGCCCCACGATCATATCTTATATGGTAGTGACTTCCCCTTTGCACCAAGCACAGCAACTACCGCTTTTGCACAGGAGTTGGACGAGTACCCAATGGATGAGGAGAAAAGAGAGATGATCTATGTGAAAAACGCGAGGACACTCTTCCCGCGTCTTCAGAAGCAGCGATAGTTAGACATAGTGTAGTTTCAAGTTTCCTCTACGAAATCCTATTATTACTGCCTTTCGTCAAGGTAAGGCACCTAATTTCAAATTCGGCAGTGTTACACTCCTTCGCCATTGGAGATAATGTTTGGGCATCCTATGGCCGACGCTGGAACCATAGGTAGACCGTAACTTAACTATCTGGAATCTGGCAAACTGCCTAGTGAGAGGAGAGTGAGCTAACTTTTAGACGATGAAGAAAAAGAAAAGGCAGCAATCGATGAACAAGGCATACATCCCAACACCGCTAGCTTTCTTCCGCCTTCGCTTCCGCTATGCTGGTCACTTTGATTTTGACCTGGCCCCTCCCTGGCGACTGCCCGCGCACTCTCCTCGGGTACCCTACCAAACGGACATGATAAACCTCGATATCATCCCGAGTAGTATTATAAAGCTCCATATCGAATGTATGCGCGATCCTAGCGATAGCAATGCAAAGTTCGGCGCGTGCCATACTGGAGAATTACGTTAAGTTAGGCCCACGTTGATTCTGAATTCTCGAATTTGGTGACTTCGTCACAGAGTACTTACTTCAATCCAAGGCACTGACGTGTCCCCTTGGTAAAGCTGACTAGGTACCTTCCCAGCGGCACACCATCATTCTCAGCCTTGATCCATCGCTCGGGGTCGAAGTGAAACGGGTCGGGGTATACCGTTGGATCTGTATGGACAAAGTAGGTAGACTGGCTAACAGGAGTCTGCGATGGTAGTATGTATTAGTATCGATCCTTGATGGCATGGAGAGATCGCATGAATTACGCCTGGTGGGATTATGTAGTTACTGTACTGCAGAACGTCGTGCGTGGCTACCCGCGGAAGGCGTCCAACAGCACCGAAGGATAAACGCAGACATTCATTCACGACGCCGGTCTATATATACGAAGTTAAGATAAGCTCTGGCAAGGCCTACGGGTGGTTGGGGGAAGTTGACCCACGAGAAATGAAAGAGATTCTAGATCGGAGAGACTCCATTCTTTGCTCGTTCGAGTCCCCAGGCTAGAGCTGAGCTCGTGTCGCAGCTTCTTCAGATGTAACTTTGTGTCAAGCAGGTGGAACAAGGCTACACTCATGGCTCGCGTAGAAGTTTCCGTTCCAGCAAAAATAATAGTGGTCCCCTCATCCATCAGACGATCGATGCTTCTCTCCTCCTGCGGGATCTGTGGATCTTTGAGCACGGGTGCAATGACTGATTGACTAGATTGAGCCTGGCTCATGGCATCTAGAGCAGAAAGGAGATTGTGCTTGATCCCCTCACGAATCTCCAGTAGATCAGCCGCACTCGGTATTATCAATTTGATGACCGTGGCTGGGAGGATCTTGAGACTTGCCATCAAGAAGGGGATGAATCGAGACATGTGGAATACTAGCGACATGCGTTCGAAGGTCTCCCGGACGGCGAACTTAAAGTCTTTGAGCCCTAGATAGTCAAAGTGCTCACCATAGAGGCGGGAGGTGATGATGTCCGCTGTCAGGGCGGAGAAGGCAGCCTTGAGGAAGCGGCTGGGAGCCGTGCGGTTACTGAACGGGAACTGCAGCGGAAGGCCGAAGCTGGGTATCTGTCTGACATTTTGGACGTTACATATAGCGAGGTTGTCCATTCCAGATGTCCATTCAAGGAATAGGTGCCAGAGCGAATTTAAGGAATCAACAATAATTAGTAAACATAGAGCACGTAACCTAGTGAACGTAGTCCACCGGCTGCCCCACCCTCGATGATACTCCCCCCAAAAAACGAATCCTTTTAATCCCCCAAGAACTGCAGTTGGCCATTCTATATTTCGGATATGTCTTTTTTCCAGATGTCCTTTTAAGCCGGCACTATTCGGCCAGTACTTCAGTCTCTCCTCAGCGGGAAGTTCTTGATTCCACAAACAGCAAGGGCAGTAACCTGGACAAATCACAGTATGGTGATAGGTAATGACTTCGCAGTGCAAATTATCCCACAATTGAAGGTGTTGGTCACACTGATCGCGCCATTCCCTGCTTCTGAACCAGGTGATACACTCATAGCAATACTGCAGTTCTGAGTTGGGTACTTGTAGCCGCTGGGCTGTATCCTTGCGAACGCAGTCATGGATGTGAGGACTCCTCTTTCTCTTTTCCAACCTGCAGCCATCAGCTAACCCTGAACTCAAGGAACCGAGCAAGAACCATATTCGCCCTCTTCTCCCTCCCATTGGAATACGCACAGATGAGTTGGCCTTGCAATGTGAAGAAGTATTCTTCAGTATCATAGTTGACGCTGCAGCCTACAGTGGAGTTGTAGGCATATGTCTTGCTCCCTTCCGCTGGAAACTCCGACCCCTCAGCAAATACCATGCCATCGTCCCCTTGATAGCCCGCAGACCAAATATGCCGTCCTGGATGAGCGGCTTGTAAGCAAGTGAACTCGCCAGTCAAGCCGATGGCGGCAATTGGGGACTCTCGTTCCGATTCATCACTGTCATCGGCTTTTTCGACCTTCATCTCAAAGTAAGCGAGCCCTTTCTCTCGTGGCGGGAAAGGGTGATCAGCTCGCAGGGCCAAGATATGACTCTGATCATTGTCAGGGCAGCCTGAAATTCCAGAATTAGAATTAGAATGCAAAGGAGGAGGTGAAACATTGACATATATTGGCTTCTTACTGTCAAGCGTGGCTTCGACGCCGTTGTCCAGCTTTCCCTTTCGGTCTTCAACCTGATTTGGGTCAGGAGAGAGAAATGAATGAAAAGATCGAAAAAAAAAGAAAAGAAAAGGAAAAAAAAAAGGCCTTGCCCAATCCTCTTGCAACATGTCATCTTTTCTAACTTCATTCATTCACAGTCTGTCTTCCTCCAGAAAGAAAATGAGTTCCTTCACAAGTGATGTCAAAGCCGCGTTGGTAGAGAAGAAACAAACAACGCCTTGAAGCCTTTGAGCGGGAGCAAGTTCGGATTCTCGACTACATCGATACACTCGAAGCCCAAAAGGAGGCTTTGGAACAGCTTAGTACCAGCGGTCGGGTGGCCCAGAGAATGCGCCAAGTACAAACCGGTGGAGCGACCATTGATCAACAGATAGAAGCAGAGCGACGGAAGCTTGATGGTGTGAGGGAGGAAGTGAGAATTTTGGCAGAAACAATTAGAGCACTTGAAAGAGCTTAAAAGACACGTCAGTCAGTCATTTCCCCCATTTCCGACTAATGAGATATGCAGCGGTTATTGTGCTGATACCAACCGCCCATTGCAGCTCCACTGTGAATTTTGGCCTGGCGAGTTGAAACTGGCATACATTGCCAGTAAAATGGCGCCACACAGAATGCATTTTGGGAATCATTCCACCAGTGTTCTCCAGTGATTCTTGACTTTGTTGGTATTCTTGAATTTTTCGGGAAATTTCATCCATCTCCTCTTTTGTGGGAGGTTGCAGAATAGTCCTCCGCTCAATACCCAACTCTTGGCGGCGTTTCTCATATTCTTCAAACTCTCTGAGTTTTGTATCCACAGCAGATAATTCAGGTTTCCGAAGCTCAAGGTTATAGAAATTATCCACCCGCTCCTTGCTGTCTATACCATAGTATTCACGATCGAAAGCTTCCCAATAGATGGCTGAAAAGTAAAGAGGTTCCAATAGCCCATATGAGATTAGTAAGGCTTTCGACCTCCACAGGTCCTTCCATTTCCCATATAAAGGAAGGTCATCCAATGATCTTTTCTCGGGATTGTAGCACTTATCCTCTTTATCCATGACTTCAACTATGAAGTTGAAAACTCCATTCTCAAGTAGTATACGTGAGATTGTTGATGTACCCACTTGAAGGGTACCTTGATTGGTAAACCAGGATGGAGGAACAAACATCTGAACAGGAACGGTATGGCTAAACTCCCAGTCCAAGATAGATAGGATATTAAGGTCCTCATCAACCACAATATTAGGTGGGCGCAGATCACCATGCATCAGGATGAATGGACCATGATTAAGATCAGGGTCAACCCACTCCTGTAACACAGCCAGAGAAAAGAAGTTGCCACATAGAAAGAACCGAGCATCCTCTCCATCAAGTACAGAATCCGCACAGTGATAGAAGTCATTCGATATCACCTTTGTAATCATATGCACATAATCAATTGTGGATTCAAAGGTCCTATGGGGAGGCAAAAAATGAGAGCCTCCAAGTTCTTGCTCATTGATTTCAATAGTCAAAGGTCGGTTATGGCCAAAGACCCAATGCTCATCATTCTTATCCAGGGTGAGTGCGCCCACTCGGTCAAATTGTTGGTGATAGAGCTGAATACAGATATCAGCTAGCTGAGAATAGAGATGTTTTCTCTTTGGCTTTTCAAGCTTTTCAGTATTGACACCAAACAGTGTGTTGCCCTCTATATACTCAAGCAGCATGAATGGAAGGCCAAGGATATTATCACTTTGAATTGAGTAGCCGTGTAAGTAAGGTATTGGGATGGTCCTTCCTTTGCTGCATTTCCATGAGACTGATCTCCATTTTCTTCAACCTTTCCGTCAACTTTTCGATCGCAGTGTCCTCTATACTGCACCGCTCTGAAGGAATCGATTTTCTATGCGTCGTCTACGATTTTGGTTTCCAATCGTGGATGCCGGAGGTATGAGGCTGGTGGCTGGAGATGGCCGAGATCTTTGGAGCTGCCACATCTACACCGAGCGGCACATTCCTAATCAGTAACGACGAACCACCGAGCGAGGACATGTTTTCGACCTAGCGAAGAGCTTTGAGGCCTGCAAGAGCGAATTCATTACGCGTCGTACCAGCCAGCTTCCGGCGCGTACCTACAGTCTCAATTCCACTCTCACGGGAAGATTCGAGAGCGGGCTCCGCAAGGCTATCGTGGCCAAAGCGAGGCGCTTTCACGGATCGCTGCATGAGGTCGACCTCTTTCTAGCAGACCTCTTTGAGCGATTCCCCCTTAGTGTTCCGCAGGCCATCCGAGAGAGTATTGGACGGAGTCCGCACAGATGCTATGACATGCACATCGCACAGGCAAAACTCCTGGTGTCCAGCAACAATCCCCAAATCGTGTCATGGGCTCGAGATACACTCTCCTGGATCTGGCTAAGTGTACAGCCCCTGCGCATGGAAGAGCTGGCCGTGGCCGTCGCCATCTCCACTCTTGAGGAGGGACAGTCCCTTTCCTGGATGAACAGACAGATGGTCATGGACGTGGAGGGAGATATCCGTAGACACTTCCGAGGGCTGGTCTCCGTGGAGAATGGCTACGCGCGGGTGGCCAGCCCACACGTTTGGGATATCTTGCGCCGTTTCGAGGAGCTGCAACCCCGGGACGACGCCGACCTCACACGGATCTGTTTAAAATATCTCAAGCTTGTACTCAGCAAGCCGTCATCACGCAAGACGTGGTGGGAGAAATGTCGATTTTACACAATGTCGCTACGGGATACCACCTCGGTCTCAGAGCCCGCAGGCCCCTCACACGAGCCGGTGCTCGAGTTTCTGGGGTATGTGGTCCGATATTGGCCCAACCACCTTCATGCTCAGGAATCGAACCCCGACCTTAAGGGTGAAGTAGCGGCGTTCCTTGCGGAGCCACAAGGGGTGGCAAATAGGTGGTTCCATTTATACCTTGCCTGCAATGGCTTGTCGCCAACCGTTTACTTGGATGAGCAACAGCCTCCAGAAGACGGGCACTCAGACAGGCACTCAGCCGAGAAGGACGTCGAGTCGGAGCCTAATATAGACAGTATCGACGCCGATCCTCAGGGCCATGTGATCTCTGCCACAACCTTACCACAGCTATCGGTGAACCAAATGACCGGCTTCCTCGAATTGTTTTCGATCATTCAGCTACTGAAAGATGATCAAGACCCAAGCCAGTATACACAGGTACTGCTGCGGCGTGGCTGCTTGGAGCACAAGATTACAATCCCGAAAACACCATCTGAGTTCTATCTGGAGTGTCATATAGCAAATGATGATGTCTACAGTCTCAATGCCTTGCTTGATGCAGACATTGAAGGGACGGCAAAATTGCTGCCGCTACATATAGCTGCACGGATGGGGAGTGTGCAGAGTATCGAACAACTTCTTCAGAGCTTACCCGATGCCGCCACTAGTATGGATAACCATGATCGAACGGTGTTGCATGCCGCGGCGATTGGTGGAAGCTATGCGGTGATCCGAACACTCCTCAGCGAGGAACACCCCGAGCTGGCGAATATGATCGACCGTCAAGATCACAACTCCGAAACTCCACTGCTTCTTGCGACGCGCCTGGGCAGCGTAGACGTAGCACTGTTCCTGGCCTCTTTGG
Source organism: Byssochlamys sp. BYSS01 (assembly GCA_002242795.1). Lineage (NCBI taxonomy): Eukaryota > Fungi > Ascomycota > Eurotiomycetes > Eurotiales > Thermoascaceae > Paecilomyces > Byssochlamys sp. BYSS01. The sequence continues at coordinate 48,564 of NIXA01000075.1, forward strand.
ACAACGGCCGTTGTCTAACGATGGCTGACCAAGCGGGGAGGACCCCCATGCATCATGCGGTGCTGTCATGTCCTGAGGTCCTCCCGGAGTTTCACAAGGCGCTTCCTAGCGCAATTTGTGCCACAGATAATTATGGAGCAAATCCTCTGCATATCGCTGCCCGCTGGGGCCGCGAGATGGCGGTAGAGGCTGTTTTAGAGGCAGCTCACGAATCAGGTTGCAGCAATGCACTGGTCCAGGCCGCGGATGAATCCGGCCGATGGCTACTCCACGGGGCAATTGAAAATGGACACATTCGAATTGTTGAAATTCTTACAGCTGGAGACGTTTCTGGGAACGACGAAGACACAGACTATGCGTTGAAGCTGGCCGTGCTGGTGGTACAAAGAGGGCACCTAGCGATACTCGACGACGTTCTGATTCCGAGGTACCCAAAGCTCCGGGACGGGTATGCATTTTTATTCAGGAAAGCTGTAGAGAGTGGTCAACTAGTAATGGTTGAGTTCCTCCTGCGTGAGAAAGTCTCGCCCAACGGGGGCGACGACGGGGAAGAATACACCCCGCTTGGCGCTGCTTCGAAGGGGCTCACGGGAATTGTTCGGGTATTGCTACGGTATGGGGCCAACATCAATTCCGGTGGCCCACAAAAAGGGACACCTCTCCTTCTCGCTGCGCAGCATAACCACGAAAGGGTTGTGAGGGTGCTGCTGGAGCAACAGACCACTCAGCTAGATGGCGAGTCTTACCAAAGTAACGTCAACACCCCGGATCCTGTGAACAGATATACACCATTGCATTTTGCCGCTGCCAGCGGGAACTTGACGATGATTGGCATGCTCCTGAGCCACCCCGCCGGGGCCGAGCCTGACTTAGAATTAGAGAAACCTTCTTTGGCGGCTGACATAGAAGCGCAAACGTAATTTGACTCTGTTGCTCGGGGGTGGGATGTTGAGGTGGATGATTGAAAGCAACTGAGAATCTTTAGCTGAAGACAGAAGATTTTCTCTTAAGTACTTGAGAGGACATACCTGCATGACTCCGGATTAGGCAGAATTCAAGCCGCAAGAGCTAGGCAGAAGACCTCGATATGCACGTACTTACGTTTTCGCCCGACAGCTGCAGCGTAGGTGGTGCATGGTCCAATAGCAGCTGCATTGTGTATCTCGGTTTTGAGTCATTACGACCGAGCCGCAACTGACACCACCCGCCATACCCGCACTTATGCGGGTGCTGGCCTTGTCACTGTCAGTCGGCCCAGTTAGAAGACAACGGAGGGAAGACATGACCAGTTATCCCAGCATGTGATATAGTAGATTCCGCTTCGGACGACAATATATGGTTCGTCCAGCAGCTTCTCGGCTAATTCGCTAACGGAAGCATGTATCTCTGCTGGACCAAAAGTAGGCAGCGAACCGCAGAGAGGTTAATCGATTTAGATCAAGGGTGGACGCAACAAAGGAGGCTGTGGAGGATCAATCGTCTCCTGCGTGGCGGTACTACGGCAAGTCTGAACACCGCCGAGAATACCATCTAAAGAAGGACGGCTTCAAGGGCTCCAGAAAGAGCCGAGAGGTCCACTGAAAGTTATGGCAAACCGGGCTCTTATACGTCCTTGGCTGGGGCTATAGGTGCTGAGCCGTGAATGCGTGATCTTCCATGTATACTTTGGTTGCGTGGGTGCTATTTATATACAGATCAAGATTTAAATATTCAATAATTGATACAAGTATTACCTTGGCACTGAGATTGTTGCTTAAGAGCATTTATTCAATTAGACTGGATTTAAGCTCGCGGTAGTTCATAAATTGAAGCTGACTTCTCATATTATCGATAACTATCAAGAGACTGACGCAGAATGCCTGATTCATTCTTCCTGTGGAATTGCACCGAAGTACTCATGGGCAAGATATGCTCATGAGTCAAGCTTTCGATAGTCGTGTAGCCTCCGGTTGATTGTCTCCCACTTTGGCTGCTGCCATGGCTGCATCACAAGGAAAGGTCCTCTCAATTGTGGTGCTAGTCACACGTTTATCACGCGATGGGTAGTGGAGCAACTACCATCGGCGACGAAGCTTCGAACGAACAACGCACTTCATGTCTGCCTGCTGAATGGGGGGCACATGTGGTCAAGAGAGAAATGTGCTGTCTTGCTGAGGATGGGCACTTGGACTGAAAGGCTAGAGGTCTGGGTTATTGATGCAACCAAACACGACATCATATTGGAACGTACTTGCCCGGCTGGGCTTATCGGTCAACCTACATCGGACGAATGACACCAGTGACGATTTGACTGAGCCACCAAAGATTTAGACCCGATAGCTAAGGGACAGGGGGAGTGGCTTTTGATGAGTGGGGACTGGGGGCGTTTGGCAAGAAGGCGCGTGGCAGAGATGGAGCAAGGGAGAAGGGGCCCCTGAGCTCAACACCATGATTCTGTTCAAATATTTCCTTTGTATATGTATGAATAGCTTCGTCGTGCTGCGTAGAGCACACCTGCACAGCGGGCCACACTAAGGCCGGCTATATCAGGTTAATGAATACTACTACTACTACTACTACTACTACTACTACTACTACTACTACTACTACTACT
>NIXA01000076.1:0-45525 GCA_002242795.1 Byssochlamys sp. BYSS01
AAGCCCCCCCCCCCCCCCCCAAAAAGTAAACTAAAAATCGGAAAAAATCGAACCACAATTACCGGAGTCGTGAGTTTATCAGGACGTCCCCGGGCCGCTGTCAGAGGAGCCGTTCGCTTTAGCGGGCGAAGGTAATTCTACTTCCGATTTGTTGGCAGGAGACGATTCGCCGAGCTGAGACGAAACAGTGTTCGTCACCTGCGGCGCAGGAGTCCCCTCTCGCTCATTCCTCGTAACCTCGGGTTGATCTTGTTGCACATGATTTACCGTTTCCTTGTCATCCACATCTGTACGGTCGAACAGGTCGACCTCGTTCTGCTCTGTCATCACTTCGGTGCCATCCCCGAGCAGAATGATTCTGCCAGAGCGGACGCTGAAGCCACGCGTTCGGTCAATTTCGAGTTCATAGTCGCTCGGGCCCTCTTCGAACTGATTACGGATACCGGGGCCGCGGAATTCAGCTGTCACTGGACAGTCAGTAGGGTGTCACATCCCGCTGGTTTCTCGGCGGAACTTGCCATATTCGGGGGGAGCAACAGGACCATCGCCTTTAGCAACTCGCTCTGCGATCTGATTATACCATTCGTCCTTGGTCTTTCCGTTCAATAGACCGATGATAATCATCGTCATGTTGTCACATCCGACGCCGCCTGTTTCGCTGTTCGAGGCAAGGCAGTTATCCATCATATTCTCGCAGATTCGATAGAGATCCTGCTTCGCTGCAATTCCTCGTCTGACAAACTCGACTACAGCCTGGGAAGACTGACAGTCCCAAATCCCTGTATTTAACGAAGAAGACAAACTTAGCAAACATATTGAGGACAGCGTCAATTAACATACCATCGCAGGCAATGACCAAAAACTCATCGTCTTCAGTTATTTCATGAACTGTCACATCAGGGAATGCTGTCACTATCTGCTGTTCTGGGGACAGTTCTGCACTCTTCTTGAATTCGAAATCGCCAATGGCGCGAGACAAAGCCAGGTTGCCGTTGACACGACCGAAGTCGACGAAACCACCCGCAGCGCTGATACGAGCTTTCTCTCCTACAATTCTGGATCAGAATACAAATTCAACGTCGAGACAGACTCCAGTAGGAACCTGTAAGTCACGGACCTTCATTTTGCGGCTTATGGTCGAAAGAGAGGGGTTTCGAGCGGCCCCTGGAACCCAGTACGGAGCGTGAGTCACCGGCATTTGCCTGTTGATTTAGCCGTTTTTTATTAGCGTCGGAATTCATCGAAGTTCGGGGACCAGAACAAAAAGGGAATGAGGCGTAAAGGGTAGGATAGGGAGGAGTAGCAACATACAACCCAGATCTTGGTTCTCGAAACCACGCTGACAGAGGCAGTGCAACCAGACACTTCCTCCTCGTATCTCGGGTCTACTTGGAATCAGCCGGCAGGGTCCAGGAGAATGCCAAAGCGGGTTGCAACGAACCTTCCAAGATAGCGCGATCTGTAGCCAAAAACCCGTCCTTCAAAGCTTGCGCAACATCACCTTTTGCGAAGGCGTCCTGCTTCGCCACGATTTTGTGGACATTATTTCCGGCAAACAAAGCAACTTTGTCGCCGCCATGACCGTCGTATACTCCGAAGAAAGCGAGTCGTTTATCAGGGTCTGTTGGTTTTGCAGTTCCACCGGTGATTTTTGCTTGAAGGTCTAGAATGGCAGCGTGGGCATCCTCCATGGTGATTCTCCAGCCTTGCATGGCGGACACGCCGTAGAGGCAGCATTCATCTTCGCCTTCCGAAGACGTCTAAATTTGGCAACCCGAGACAACCGGTCAGCGTCTCCGTAATAAAACGCAAAAAGAAAACAGGACAACGGGGCGGATAGATAGAATAATAGTTGACAAGAGCGTCAGGAGGCAGTTCCCACGACCCTATCTAGGCACATCTTGTCCACACGGAAATCTCGGACGGCAAGGCGACGAGAGAGAGGAAAAACACTCATGTCGTGGAGAAGTGTCATAACGAACGACGAAAAACAGAAATTTCCTTTAATTAAAAAAAAAAGAGAGAGAGAGAGAGAGAGAAAAGGACCAAAACAGCGAAGTAGAAGACGGGAGACAGTTGACATAGAAAGCCCAAAAACCATGGGGCGGAGGAATTCTTAGATTTGCAAGAGGCAGGATGTTGGTGGTAGTGGTGGGGGGCGGACTGGAGCCATGCATTTCAGTTAACTCACCTTCTCGACCACAGGCTCTGACAGGGTCTGGCCCATGATTGCGGCAGTCACAGATAAGTCAAGAGAGAAACCTGTCCAGGACGGCACACATATACCAGGATCAGCGAAGTATCAGACGGATTCCAGGTGTTCAGCGGACTTCAGGGGGGAGCGGAAGCAGGGATGGGGGAGAGAGGATGGGAGTGGGAAAGGAACTGGCTGTGGAGGACGAGGGCAAGGGCAGGATGAAGCGGGAAGTACCAGCAGAATCATGCAGTAGTCGGCGTAGGCGCAGCGCTGCTCCGTTGGGGGGGAACAAGTCAATTGGAGTGGGGAAGAGCCGATTAGTATGGCTATCGCTCTGCGATCCTCGACAGTCGTGTCGACGGGACTGTGTCTGGAGTCAAGTCGGGGGATATTTCCCTCGTTGCGTGCTGTGTTCTTTTTCGTTGCAGGGCGAGCAGACGTGGAACTGCAGCGCTGCAGAGATTTTCTGGTCGCGTGTTGAGGGGAAGAAGTCGACAGGCCTTCTTAGTGCGGCAGCGCCTACGCCATCGGCGTCTGCTGACCCCCTGTGGTCTGGCTCTGTTGCTCTGTTGCTCTCTTGCTCTCTGCCTACCGTCTGCGCTTACTCGTCTATCATTCTGCCTGCTCCAGCTTCATCGTCCTGTTCAAATATCCGCGGACTCTCGCTCATTCCATTTGTCTCTCGTGTCTACCCACTACGGCTCTTGAGCTAGGTACCTCTGGCCATCCACCACACCAACAGACCTGTCTCCTCAGTGGAGGAACAAACCCCTCATCGCGGTTGAAAGATAGGTAGACTTTTCCTTTGGTAGACTGCTTTGCAGCCATGGCTAGACGCTTACAATAGGCCTCAAAGCTAAACCGCGTTCTTAATTGATCCCGTCTCTTTTCCCCTTACCCCGCGAGTTTATTGCTAGTTATCGAATAGGATCGACACAGACCACTCGTTGTCCCCCGCTTTGTTATGAGCTACTCTTAGTTACGTTTTGGTGTCAAACTGTCAGCAACCCCATTTTTGGAATTTGACATACTAGAGACTCTCAACAACCCAGGTATAGAGTTATTGTACTCCTATACATTCTTCTGGTAGTCTTCAAGTGTCAACATAAGACGTTAAGAGCTTTTGTATCCTGATCGTAACGCGAAGCACAAATTGCATGCTATCTTTCTCCAGCGTCTAGGGTTAGAATTCTTTGTTCCTGACCTGGTTTCGGAGGCCCTCTGCTCCAAAAATAGGGGGACAGACTCCTTATATAGTGAAGACAACTCGACAGGATTGAGGTCGGCAAGCTTCCCCGCCGGTCACCGAGGATGTCTGTCCGCACGAGGATAGAGCTCAGCACTACCAGACGGGACGATACATAAGCCTCATATTCTGTTGCATATAATGCCCGAAGAGGAGACACTTACATTAGCAAAACTGTGCTCACGCATATTATCTGTGAGCTTTCGCATCATCGCTTCCAACAGTCACTCCATCTCCGCCTCCTCATTGCGGGGACGACTCTTCCTGAGCTCTTTGATAGCCACCTAAGGTTACAGTACAAGTCAGCATTGCTATCTCTTCCATCTCATAATACAAAAAAAGAAAAAAAAAAAAGATGAATGAGGAAGACCAACAGCCAGTGCATCGGGATTGACCCCGTTCTCAATCAATGATACACAGAGCGAGAGCTCGGTCCGATTGAGGTTCGTATTCTGCAAGAAACAATCCGAGTAAGATGAGTTAGACTATTCCAGGGTCGTCAAATTCAAAAGGATGCCCCCCCAAAATAAAGAGAATATGGAAGGGGGAAGTAAGAATGGTCAGTGGACGAAATCGCACCAGCAGTATCGAAATCTCATGTAGAATGTCTATGACCTCACGCGCAGCCTGGCGCTTGTCGGAGGGTTGGGAAGCAGGCATTTCGATCTCGTTCTAGAGTAACCGGTCTCCGCGTAAATCTCAAATGGAGCTCTTCTTTGGAGTATTGATGCCGACACGTAGCCAGGGGATCACGCTATGACCGTGTCATACCATCAGATATGTGCAGATGGAGAGGGAACCTCTGGGGTGGTTGTACGCACTGATGCAGATGATGGTCGTTGGCAACCTGCGACACGGTGTGGTACTGTAATTACAGTACAGTACCATCGTCTTTTATTTTTCATTGAAAAGGAACACCGCTTGCTAGAAGCGGTTAGTACATTCTACCGAGGTACTTTTTATCAAGTCGTCCAAGATGGAGATTGCATCAGAGCTGAAATGCCAGTTATATTGCGGACAGCTATGAGTATGTATGGGACAAGCAATTGGCTGTCAGTTTGCCCCGTTGGCTATGTAGGATGCCGTTAGAAACGAGGGATCATTAAGTTCATTAGCAGGCCTAGAGAACACAGAGCTGAGAATTTCTTTTCGTGCTTTTCACTCTATGGTTGCAATTGTTCGTTGCTATTTAGAAGTGGGTATTATGTTGTGCTAGGGTTTCTGTTGAGCCAGGCGCTCAACAGCTGTAGTAAATAATAATACATAGTTAGGAGCCACCCGCACCCGCATTTGGAATTAATCTTGGAAACCGATAATACACTTTTTTAAACGATCAAACCATGAAGTAATCTGTGACCCAGTCCGACCCAGCTCCGCTTCAATCCAACTTAAATGTAAAGGCATCCGAAATACTACTATTATCATGGAGGCGGATACATCCCACAACATAACAATATTGGACCTTCATTCCTTAAACCGGAAAGAAGAAGCACTCGACATCCTCGCGCAGATCACCCGCATCGAGAAGAAGACATTCCCAGCCAAAGAGGCGTTCCCATTCGGAGAGGATCTCTGGAAAAAGAAACCAAACACACGAGTCATATACGCAACCAAGAATAAACCACCAACAGTAGCAAGGAAAGAAACATCTCCACATGTACATGCGCATCCGCCACTAATCGCCTACGCGGTCTACGTCCGCCAGAAAGGCACCGCTTTACTGCACAAGATCTGCGTCGCAGAACCTTATCGCGGACAGGGAATCGGACGCCGACTCGTGGATTACGTCCGACGACGTCTCGAAAGGGAAGGATGTCAGGTTATCCAGTTGTGGGTGGATCCGGCCAGGGCACCGGCGCGGGCGCTGTATGCTAGCTGTGGCTTTCGGGATCGCGAAGAGGTTCCTGATTACTATGCTCCTGGCCGGACCGGGGTGAGGATGGTGCTAGATCTGGAAGGGGGAAGCTGAATTGGTTTCTAACCAGGTGGCTCGTTCTAAGGACATGTACGGATGGATATGGATTAATGTTGTATATTGTTGCAATGTAAATAAGTTGCGTGTCTTGTGTTTGACTGAAATTATTATTCACCATCGGTTGTTATGGTAAGATAGACGTAGTAAAAGGTTAGAACATGGGTATATCTGATTGATGAGACATCGAGGTACCTGTTACTTGGTTAAAACAGGCCATACTACAGCTTTCAAGGATAGGGCTCAAGAGGGTAATAACGGTGCTCCGCCATGTCCCACCTGCGGGATTTCGCAAATTACAAGAGATTAGTAGGGCTTCTCTTGATCCTTGCAGCGAAAGGAATACAGACGGATATTTGAGTTCACATAAAGCCACGAAGAGAAACAAACAGAAATCAAGGAACAATCCTGGCACTTCACTTTCTAGCACTCTCGCTAGCTCCGGCAGCGGCTTCGGTAGTATCCTTCTTCGAATGCTCATCTTCGGTAGTATGGTCTTTTGCTTTAGTGTCCTTCTCGTCATCACTATCACCCAGACTGAAGGGATCATTGTCTCCAATAGGCGACGGCTCAACAGCGGATAATGGTTGCCATTTGCTTGATCTACCTCCAGTCGATGGCGCCACCTTCGTCGACTCGGACGCATTGTTGGAAGCAGGTATTTCCGTAGGCGGTCCCTCCTGGAAGGACACTCTCCGCGGGTCTGGAGAACGAGACGAGGATTTGAAAAGATCCGGATTTGCCAGTGGTCTCCTTGAATGGTATGGCGGATGAGCTGGCATGCAGAGTTAGCAGATTCAGAAGACGCAACGCTCAACCTGACAAAAGACAGTGCTAACCTTCGCCATCCTTCAGCTCGAGTGCTGAAAAGTCATCGCTCAGAACTTGAGGATCTGCATCGTAACGTTCTCGATCTCCACTGCGGCGGCTGAGCTCTCCGCTCGCTCGTGAACGACTGGGAGCATAGCCGCCAGGGGGGCCTTGATATTCGTCCTCATCCTCATTCTCCAACTTTTTCTTCAAGTTCGCCACCCACGAATTCACCTTGGTTTGAGTGTCCAGGAATCCTTTACGGATATTCTCACGAATGACCGGAAGATCATCTGGTACAAAATCAACTTGGTCAGTAACAGTCGGAGGGAAAAAGAAACAAAAAAGATAAGAAGGAAAATAGCGCCAGCTATAGTTAAGCATACCGTCGAAAAAACTGTATTCCTTTTCTTCTTCCTGGTACTGCCCATGACCTCTCTCTCTATATAGATGCTCGTCATCCCTGTCAGGGTGGTGCGAGCGACGCGGCGGCCGTGCATCGTATTGCGCGGCAAGTCGACGAGCATAGAGCTCATCCTGCTCCAACTGTCTTCGCGCTGTAGATGTCCTAGATGGCCTGGGTGGTTTCGGAGGGGGTACGTCATCCTGAGCATTGGGATCGGTCATGCCTGTAGAGAGAGAGAAAAGATCAGCAAAACAAACCCAGAACCGCAGCGCAGATCACGCTAGTCTTCCACAAACCTAGAAGCGCATGGAAGGCTCTTTCCACATTCCAACCACTCGCCACCAGTACTGCTTTGATAACCGAGGTCTCAATCGTAGGGAATGCTTCTTTGAGCGTATGCTCGGCTTGCTGCCTTGGGCTCAGCGGTCTTGGTGGCTTTGGCGGGGGTACTTCGGTGGAAGTTTGTTGCTGGGTTGCGCTTGACGCAGGCACAGCTGCAGGTTCTTGAAGGTCATCATTGAAATCCAGCGGATGAGCAGTGGTCGGCGACTCGGGTTTAGGGCTCGCTCTCCGTAGAGGAGGCGTTATCTACAGGCTGGTAAGCACTGCTATTCTGGGTCTCATAGACCAGGTACGGGCAACCCACGGTGGTATGTTCTTCCGCCATTGCGAAGAGGTTATTCGGTCAAACAGAGGTAGAGAGACACGATCTTTGAGATCAGAACAAACAAATGGGAGAGTAGATTAACGAGGAGAGATGTAGTAGAGCAGACAAGTGAAGCAGGCAGAAACGAAGCAGCTCGACTTGTTGTCGACGGGAATGGAGTATTGCCCGATGGACGGCCAAAGTTACGCGTAATGAAAGCCTGTGACAGCCCAGTAATGCCAAGCCTCACCCGTCCCACGTCAGGCGCTGATGCGCACGTGCTTCTTCAGTTTGAGGTCTGGCTGCATACTCTGTACTTCGACCTCAAGCTCAATATGGTTGGGCCATTCAGGACATGATCAATTAATATCAGCAGTCGAAATGCGTGGTCTACGAGAGCCAATGGAATGCCTTGCAGTTCTCCCCAAGGAACGTAGGAGTTCATTGAAGCAAGAATAGGCGAGCCGTTTCTGCAATAATGGCCTCAGATCTGGAGCTTTCGTCTACCTTTATTCCATCACTATACAAGCCGGCAGCACTTCTACCAATTGCGCGACATAGACAGAGCTTGCTTTACCTTGTCGAAACCTATCCCGTGACGATAGTCGTTGGACAGACTGGAAGTGGGAAGACAACCCAGCTTCCGCAATATCTCGACCAGGCGGGATGGTGCGCAGATGGCAAAACCATAGCAGTCACGCAGGTAAGCTGCTGAAATTCTACTTTTCTGTTTGTCAGGAAGGAATCCGGTGACTAAATGGTGTAATTCCAGCCGCGTCGAGTGGCAGCCACTACTGTCGCCGCCAGGGTAGCGGAGGAGATGCGCTGTAAGGTTGGGGAAGAGGTGGGCTATTCGATTCGCTTTGAGGATCTAACCTCACCCGCAACGCGGATTAAGTTCCTAACAGACGGGATGTTGCTCAGAGAAGCGCTTGTAGACCCTCTCCTGTCACGGTATTCGGTGATAATGGTTGACGAGGCTCATGAACGATCTCTCAGTACCGACGTACTTTTGGGAATCCTGAAAAAGATCATGAAGAAGCGTCCTGAGCTTCGAATCGTTGTCAGCAGCGCGACTTTACAGGCGGAGGAATTCCTCCGTTTCTTTGCTGGGGACGACTTCCTAAGTGAGTCGGAGCCAGAGGAGATGGGTGGGAAGGTCGGGAGAATTATCAGTCTGCAAGGCAGAATGTATCCCGTTGATATGCTTTTTCTCGATTCGCCGGCAGAAGACTACGTTGAGCGGGCTGTTAAGACCGTATTCGACATACATACGCAAGAGGCGAACGGCGACATTCTAATATTCCTGACAGGGCGGGAAGAAATCGATACGACTGTTCAATTGATATCTGAGCGTGCGGAAGCGCTGGATCCACGAGCTCAATCGCTGCTCGCACTCCCGCTCTACGCCGGGCTGCCGACGGACCAGCAGCTGTATGTCTTCGAGCCAGCACCAGAGAATACGCGCAAGGTCATAGTATCGACCAACATAGCAGAGGCGTCAGTTACGATTGACGGTATTGTCTACGTGGTGGACTGCGGGTTCGCCAAACTCAGAGCGTACGACCCGAATACGGGCATCGAGACGTTAACGGCGGTTCCCATCTCGAAGGCGGCCGCCACGCAGCGTGCAGGGCGGGCTGGACGAACGAAACCCGGCAAGTGTTTCCATCTCTACACGCAACAGGTGTACGAGCAACTCCCCGAGGTCACAGTGCCAGAGATCCAACGGTCGAACCTGGCACAGGTGATCATGCAACTCAAGGCACTTGGGATTGACAATATTGTGCGATTTGACTTCCTGACGCCCCCTCCTGCGGAACTGGTGATCCGCGGGCTCGAGCTGCTGTACTCGCTGGGAGCGGTGGACGATTACGCCAAGCTCACCAAGCCGCTGGGGATGCGAATGGCGGAACTCGCAACGGATCCGATGATGAGCAAGGTTCTCCTCACGGCGCAGTCTTTTGGCTGCCTGAGTGAGATCCTAACCATCGCGGCCATGGTCAGTCTCCAGGGGTCGGTATGGGTACAGCACGAGGGAGAAAAGAAGGCGGCCGAGAGTAGCCGCAGGAAGTTCGCGGTCGAGGAGGGCGATCACCTGACGTATCTCAATGTATACCAAGCGTTCTTGACCAAGGGCAAGAAGGATTCCCGATGGTGTCGAGACAACCGTCTGAACTACCGATCGTTGCTACGAGCAGTGAGCATCCGAGCACAGCTCAAGCGGTATCTCGAGCGGTTCGGCATTCAGGTTGACGAGACTCTGTCATCGAGCCAGCGGCCTACGGATCTGAGCAAGAAGCCGGAGCAAATCCAAAGGTGTCTGACGACGGGGTATTTTGCGCACGCTGCAAAGATGCAGGCAGACGGGACCTTCCGAACAGTCAGCGGAGGGCTTACTCTGCATGCGCACCCTAGTTCATTGATGTTTGTAAGTTTGCAGATATATACTTGGAATTTACTGCTCCCTAGCTAATTGAATCAGAACCGGAAAGCAGACTGGGTGATCTTCCACGAGATACTGCAAACAGGGGAGAAGATATACATCCGGGACATCACGCAAATCGAGAAGGGGTATCTATTGGAGTATGCGCCTGAGTATTACCGAGTTAGGGGGTAAGAAAAAAACAAGGCAAGAAGAAGAAGAAGAAAAGCGGGGCTTACTCCTGATAACACCTTGTACAAATATACAATATTTTTTTTTCCATCTGACGCCAGTAATGTATGCAAGCAAAGGGGGGAGGGAAGAAAGCTACTGCCCCGGCATAACCCTACCCCCACCCAAACTCTTCACACCGGGAATAGCAACATGATCCCCAGGATTAGCAGCAGCCTCATACAGAAAACTAACCGGCTCCCGATTCAAGGGCATAAACTGGCCCTTAAACGCCAAGTAGTTTACACGCGTAACGTCCTCCTCGCCGAGACTCCAGTTATCAACGAAGAACAGGGTGACGGAAGTGGTGGTATTCCACAGCGCACGGGAGAGGGGGATATCGAAGGCCTCGTTAAGACTGGCGTCTGGCCGGGGGATCTCGATGGTCTGGGTGGGCGACAGGTCAGCGGCGGTGGAGAAGTCGAGGTCGTCGCGGTTCTTGAACAGCTTGATTGTTTTGGGGGCTGAGGGGGTGGGCGCGGTGTAGATCAGGAGGGAGTGCAGTTTGACCTGGCCGGTGAATCTGCCAATTTGCTCTCAGCTTTTGTCCACCGTGGAGCGTAAAGGTTGCTAACGTACGGAATATGCATAAGCAGCTGCTCGTCCGCATCACTCTCCAGCTCAGGGTGATCGTTCAGTCTCTCCGCCCATGTTTTGCGGACGATGGCGGCGCCGGACTTGGGTGTTGCTTCTAATTTATCCCCAAGTTTCTTTTGTTAGCTGTTGGCCCCCATTTCATCCAGTCAGTTCCAAAGTTCGGATTCATGTCAATCGAGTACCATTCAACGTGCTTATGGAGTCGAACTGAATCTGCGAATACAGCAAACTCTGCAGGGCGGGCGTGATGTCGTCGGAATGATCATGTTCGTCGTGGCAGTGGCCATGGCCATGGCCGTGTCCGTGTCCGTCATCACCGTGGTGGTGTCCTGACATGCTTATCTACTCGATGGGATGCAGACGAGATCTCACTGGCGATCTGGAGAAACCAGTAAGTGTGCCTAGGTACTGTAGTCGTGAACAGGATAGATGCAGATATGTGGGGAGGGGGGGAAAGTTTCGTGAATGCGGGGCGTGGAATCGACTGGGATATGATGTATGCGGCGCTTTGTCAACACCCCAGTTCATCCTCCTGCTTGGCTTGCTCGACCACGATTTGAGCTTAGATATCTGCCCTGGAATAGTATTATTCTGGAGTAGTTCTATTCAGAGAGAAGACGGCATTATTCACAGGTTACTGGCTCACAGGCTTGCATACCTGGGTGTTCGCTAATCCTCACTGTGGCCAGGTCGATGCTGCACGGCAGACAAGACGACGAAGTATCTACTCTTTTACTACTATCGTATGCTCGTTCCTTACTATTTCAGTTGAGTGTATAAATAAGTCTATTCATGTATAGCAGCAAGTCTTGCTCGCACTTGAAAACAATCCTATATACGGTAAAATGGGTATCACAAAATGAGCCTGCAGGGAAAGAAGCGAAAAGAGAAGAGAAGAAAAGCACGAGCGTTCGGGATTTATCAGCCATCACGGCCGGCTGTCTCTCAGTGCAGCGCCAACATGACCTGCACTTGCAATTAATGCTTGATGGGGCGGAGCGGGGTGCCACGATGGTGTCGTAACAATGCAATCGTAAATCGTATGCATGAAAATGCAAAAACAGGGGGAAAAAAAAGAAAACCAAAGGAAAAGGCAGAAGATCATGCACTAGTAATAGCAAGGCGCGGTCTAACTCTTCTTTCCTCATGAGCCTCTGTCGAGCACTGCTTCTTCAGACTGGGGATACCGAAGTTGATAAGTGGGTGTTGTTCGTCCGGAGAAGAACACAAGATGGACTGTAGCTGATCGCGGAGGGCGACGGCGTCGCGGACCAGATCGCCCTCCATGACCTGTTTCGCGCGATGGTCGCATTTGGCGGTGATACCCAGATCGAAGGACTTCAGGCCTCGGACGAGGAGGAGGGGAGCCACCCAGGGCTCATCAATAGCGAGTCTCAGTCGTCGCCCGCCGACGACACCACCCATCAGATTGCCGCTGAAGCGACCTAGGTCGAGACACAGGCGCAGTTCCTCGAGGCCGCCCAGGGCGGCGACACGGGTCCAGAAGAGCGTCCACAGTTGGTCGTTGTGCGTGTGGCTGAAGACGGACGACTGCTGCACTTCTCCCTTCATGGGCTGCCAGACTGGCATCCACTGGACGGTGAGGCGTTTGATGCGTCGGAGGTGTGCCTCGTTGACAGTCAGGGAGAAGGCGATGAAGGTGTGCAGATCGTCGACATCAAAGGCGAGGTTGGAGTAAGGGATATCGGCTGCCTCAGCGTAGATGGCGCGGCAGGTCTGCAGGAGCGACAGGGACGAGGAGCTGAGAGACTCGGGCAGCGAGGCGTGCGTGTGCGGGTAAAGGAGCGACTGGGCATGGTCCTCGCCGCGAGCGTCCTGCACTCGCCAGCGAGCGGTGGTGACTGGGCAACAGGACCGGTTGCTCACAACGGACGAGGACGGTTGGGAGCACCTGACGTGGCGGATCTTGCCCTTGAGCTGGACTAGGTGAACAGCCTCGTCACCGAAGACGTAGCCGTAGATCATCAAACGGATCTCCGCGGGGAGCTTGCCGAAGAACATGCAGTCGTCCTGCGGGGCCATCTTACGTGCATAGGGATCGACGGCAGACGGGCGGTCCTGCGAAGGGTTGGTGATGTCGACCTGTGGCGCACAGATCTGGCGTTCTTGGATCATGTTGCGGATGGTTTCCTGCCATCTTCGCCCGGTGGAGTAGTAGTGCCAGATGGAGTAGGGGTCACGGAGGAGCCAAGTGTCGAAATGACGCATGATAGTGTATATAATAAGAGATGTAGATGGAGATACCTATAGATGTCGATCTTCTAGATACGGACAATGACGAGGAGAGAGATGGATGGAACAAACGAAAAGAAAACAGCTTGCTGTTTATCTAATCTAAGTGTATGGAGAGCAAAGCAAAACATAAGGAAGGTAGTTCAAAGGAGAAAACCAAGAACGCGCGCGTTGGATCAGTGTTATATACAAGGGGCGACCAGCAGGGGGGCGACGGATGGGGGTATCTCCAGGCCAGAAAGGCAAAAGTGATGCCGTCAATCTGGGGAGCGCGTGCCAAGCGCGATACTACTGGTCCGCTAGCCGGAACAGGTCTAGCGGCGGTGGACCCGGCGGGGACGCTAGCCGCTAGCGTGGAGAGCGATAACACGGGCTGCGCCAACCGCCCAAGCGCGGCCGGAGGTGACAGCTCCGGACTAGCAGCGCGCGTCGGAAAGATCCGGCTGCGCTGCAAGGCTATGACGTTGCTGCCCGTAATTCCGGGCGGTGTAATTACGCTCTGCGCTGACTCAGCCCGGATCACGGAATGATCGACGCCCAGAGACGCCCAGAGACGCCCACAGACGCCCACAGACGCCCACTGGTCTCAGCCTCAGCCTCTGCGGCGGGCCGTGCACAATCTGCAGCCCGGCAATCCTGCCTTTGCGGCACGCACCCATTGGCTGGCCGCTTTGCCGCTCTCCCTTCCCTGTGTCTCACACCACTCCTTTGTCCTCTCTTCCCCCTCTTTCCGTGTACTGCCAAAACCTGCATCTGCCTGCGAAAGTGTAATAGGACTGATATCGCTACCCATTGGTTTTGTGATTCTACAGCCTTGCGAGGTGGAGTGTTTATCCATCTAACACGCATCAATGGTGACTGATACGATACGATGCTGTGGCATGGAGGAAGGGAATTTGACACGTCGTTATTTATGCTTCCGCTACAGCGCTGTACACTTCCCGCTGTAGCAGTTGTTCTGCACCGGCCCTGTCCGATGCTACGACAGGCAGCAGCTCGCTATACAATCTCACTCACCGGGCGATGCTACACCTAGAAACCTTTCAACCTTTGACTACAAGTTTTGCCACCGAGTCGAGTCTGCATTTCCCCCCCCTTCCCTTCCCCCTATTGGTCCGCACGGCCCTGTTCACAAACTCCCTGCGCTCCAATGATCCCCAGGCTCTCCAAGCGATGTCCTCCTATCTCGGCCGGGTTATTATTATCCTCCTGTATGTCGTCTTTGTGCTGCGCATTCCGCTGACCGGGTCCGCCATCCCGTACCACGCGCCACAAGGCCAGCTCTCGGTCTGGAAACCCGAGGAGACGCGAATGAGAGAGGCTATGCTGTCGGGATATTTCTTGGTTCGAGCCTGTCGACCTTCCACTGTACACAACATCCTCCGTAGCCATCTGTTTCAATACAAGCATTAAGGGCAGCTTTGTGTACTCTGTATCTGTAATGCCCAGCTAGTTTTACCGTTTTTAGTTTAGGCGCCGCGATATCTCGTTCCGTAAGTTCCGCCTTTTGTTGCGCCGGCATAAAAGCTCGCCCGGCCCTTTCGACCTCTCTCTCTTACCTACCGTCTCTGACTCCTCTACCTTGCACCCATTATCTCGCCCCTACCTACAATTGCGCCTTGGCTTTCTGCCTGACGCGCTGCCCCTTTTCATCTCACAAGAGATACCGCTCGATCCGACGCCGAGTTACAATACCCCCCTTGTCTAGAACCGAACCCCCCTGATCCAGGCCATAGCGGCATCGTGGCGATTTTGCACCGATCCATTCACTTCACTCTGTAGTGGGTGCGCCATGCTGCGAACCCGTCTAAATCCTTCTTGCCAGAACTCTTTGTAAAATTACATCCGCTGCTGAATGTCGGGGTGGTGAGCGTTGATGGCCACAGTACTGGGTAAGGAGTATCTCACGGCGACCCTCACCTAAGCGCGGTCCGGTCAATAAAAGATCTGCGCTAAGACCTTGGAGGTAGGTCCTGACAAAAGAAAAGCAGCTGCTGGGGAGGAAGCAGATTTCGCTAGTGACTGTAATAGAATCTTATTGTTGAGTGGATCGTCCTAAAAGTATAAAGCTTAGGAACAAGACTCAAGCATTCTAGGCCTAAGAATGATTGGACATTGCTTTTATTTGTAGCCATTGCCAGCGATAGTCTTTGGGAAGATATTATAAGGTAGGGGCTTGAAGTGGTAATTTATATGTTATACTACACCATAGGTCGAAATCGGTTTCATCACTTGCACAAGTGTAACGGTCGTTCAAAACCTACGCCAGGATCACCTACAAAGGACCCCTGATTGGGAACCAACCAGTCCCCAACAGTGCAGGACTGGTGAAGCAATTCAGTTCCTGACAGTGTAGGACTGGTGAAGTAGCTGAATCCCTGATAGCATAGGTTGGCAAAGGCTTTAGGGAACCCCAGAGGGATAGGCATATATATAGAGCTTCCAGGTGCTAGCTAGGGAAGGAGACAAGCTATTCATCTCTTTCCTAAGGGAATACACATTTTTAATGCTATACCATTTCACCTCCAGATTGTAGCCAGCTCTTTGCTGGCAAAGCACCATTAAGGAGCTGTTAGAATATCAGCACACCTCTAAGCCTGCCTTAGGACCTCCTTATAGGATCAACCCAACTATGTCAGCATGCCCACTACCTGATCCTGTTCTTGCCATCCTAGCGAGCATCCGGACGGCCTTACAACAAGGAAGCTTATCATGATCATTCGACCTTTGAGACTACGCTGTGTCTGTACCAATCGAAAGTGAATCCAATATCCTCCGGCTCGCCTGAAGAAAGCGCATCAAGAAGTCCCCGTTTTTCCAGGCTCTTACAGAATTCCTTCTTCGTCACGAAGTCCTCTTCCGAGCAGGTGTGATCCACATCACTATTTTCGTCATTGACTCTCTTGGCGATCCTTGTCTCGTGGTGGAGACTCCGTAATAACGACCTCCACCACATTCCCAGGCCATTAAATATCCCACGAATTAAGTGACCTATAACCATACTCCATTGCCTGAGGAACATTATGTTCAAGGGGTTTGCCACTTCGCTACTTTGCCCGATCTCTGCTTTCGTTACTTTCCATCGCATTGGTATTTCCGTGCAAAAGCTTTTTCGTATGCGAGGCTAGTTCTGAAACTCTGAAATATTTGTTGTGCCAACATTTGTCAATGATGTTGTCAATCAGGGGATTGCCATCTAATTTCGGAAACTCCATGTTCTGCAGTAAGTCCACGACCTTGGGACCATGTTCGTAGGGATCTTCGGCAAGACAGCGATCGCCATAAACCTCAAAGCCATAATTAATCAAAAAATACAAGGAACCAAGGGCGAACTGTTCTGTTCGCGGGCCAAGAAAGCCAAAAGTTCCACATTCTCCTTGGTCTGACTCTTCATGATTGAGTATTCTGCCATATGGAGCCATGCAAGCTTCGTAATTTGTTCCAATTTTTGCCGCACAATCAAAATCGGATAGCTTTAGTCGATTACGATCAAGTAGAATATTTTCAGGTCGTAAATCACCATGAGCGAGGTTGAGGGATTCCAAGAAAGCAACGGCTTGAGCGAGATCGTTCATCCATTCTAACCGTAGGGATAGAGGTTCCAACTTTTCCACTGAAGTGACCACCATAGTTTGCTGGTCTCGAGTATGATTATTTTGAATCCTAGAAGAAAGTGACATGTCTTGGAGGCAGATTAGGAGAAAAACTTTAGACTTCCAATAGGGGCCGCACCTCTCATGTACTCAAGGAAGATGCCATTGTCGGAAAAGTGAAAACACTGCACAATGGAGGAACAGGGGGAATTTTGTGAGAACATTTGATATATCTCGAGCTCTTTTTGAAATTGTTGCCTCTCAAATTCCCCAGACTTCGGGACTTTGACCACAATACGAGGGTGAACCTCATACACGAAAGAGATACCTCCACCCCAGATCCAGTGGACAGTAGGATACTGGCGTTGGATATTCATGGTGGGAAAATATGACGTGAGAAGGAGAAGAAGGGATAGCAGCAACGCCCCGGATTAAGAGGTAGAAGGTGGAAAGACTAACTGATGGGGCGCAGGGACGTAACTCACTATGATTGGTTTGATCTTTTCCTTCCTAACTTAGTTACATATTAGTCATGGCATTTTTGTGTCTTTCGTTTCGGGCTAGAAAACCAGCGGCTTCGGACCGCTCGCTTGGGAAATACGTTAACTAGTTAAACTAAGTTTACCAGGAGACATGTTCCTTTCACTGAAGATTGATTCAGTACACGAAAATATGTGGGCGTTGCATAGAATTTCCACTCCTGGTTATTCAAGATTGGACTGGAGATTAATTACAAACCAAGCGCAAGGAAACATAGTAAAGATAAGATTCACGAAGTTGCGTAAGACTACTTCCTATGAAGATTGCAAAATCCAAAAATCCACTAGGCCCTCTTCCAGCTACCATTCCTCTTCACATAGGTTCCTATTCCTTCAACCTGCAGCAGGTTTGGGTTAAGAATTTGGGTTGAATTGAATGGGGTAGTGTGGGTTGAATTAACCCAAACCTAGCTAATTTCATTTACCAACTGTAAGCGGGTTGTATGTGACAGCATGCTGGTTGCAGATACGACAAGGTCCCGGTCCGTTAGGTGGTAGGAGGAAGGAAACGTAGGGGGCTCCTACATAGGATTAGAACTAATCGCTGAGGATCCTACAGTCGTACGTTCCGCCGCGGGCAGCGGGGGCCAAGGGTTCCGCGCACGGGTCCCGGGCGGCGTTCATGCTGTTTGCGCTGTTTTACTTGTCCATTTTCCCCTTCTTTCTTTCCTTCTTTCTTTTTTTTTTCTCCCTATATGCTACGAGTACTAGTTTCTTACCTGAAACGGATGCATGGCCGGACCATGAGCCCCGCCAACCTCAAGGACCTGCGTCATGACATTCATCGACGCCCCGAAGAACTGCGACAGCATAACCATGACCAAGCCCTTATTCTTCAGCCATACTGCCCACAGCTTCCCGCGAAACGTCAGTGGTTGTCGGAGTGGATGAACAGACACATCATCGAGTTCTGCTTCTGCTTCTGCGTCTCCATCTCCATCGAGCGAATGCAGCAGCAGCAAAGACTCGTCGTCATCAACATTGCCACTGCTGTTACTGTCGGAGAAGGGTGACACAGATCGAGTGTCATTCGACTGCTGATTCTGTCCTAGCCATTGCTTGTCTTCAACACCGCCGCTATGGCCAGGTTGTTGCCGGGGAGCAGCAGGCGAGGACAAGGGCGGAGGATCGTCGTCCCCGCAAGACGAGGGGAATGACGGTTCCATGAAATGTGGGGTCGGGTCGTCGCACAAGAAACTAATTAATTAAATAAATAATAATATGATAATAATAGTGATGCAACCTCCGGCCGGGGAATGGGGTAAGATAGGGTAGAAGAGGATATCAGGGGATATGATAGTGGTGGTCAATTCCCAGCTACGTGCATGAGGTTGTCAAGGTTCTGCTAAAACCCCCTCGGCCCAAGGCTACCTAAATATTATTAAGACAGCCCCCCATCCGTGACGGCATTATTATTGAGGACACTTCCACCAACGATAATTGCCGGCCTGGTTGGCGTCTGATTCGTCTGTGCCTTGGTTCGGCCGCTGCGGCCTTTTGTACAGTACTACTAAGCGAATACTGAGCACATCAACTAGGTACATGTACAGAGTGCAGCGCTGTACTCTATTCAGGTATTCATTATTATTGTGCCATACATGATGGTGCGGACCATGCATGATATCCACCTCATACAAAGGTAAACGTGTCTCCACCCCTCTCACGCACCACGTTTCCCACTCTCTTTGTCCCCACGATCCTCTCCAGTGCCAGCACATCCCACTTGGAGAACAATGTCCGTACTCCACCTCCCTCTGCCACTTCCACGACCCCCGCAGGGTCCAACCCGAGAAACCCGACGATCTCCCCCCAGAACACGGGGTTGTCCGGCACTCCGTACATGATGATCCGCTTGACGCCCCGGATCTGGTACCGCCGGAAGTGATGGAACCGTCCACTGTAGAGTAGTACTGAGTGCCGTCCGTTCATGAAATGCGTGCGCGCTCGCGTCACGTCCCGCCCCTCGGTGTACTCTGAGATGGCTCCGAAGGAGACGTGCGTCGTCTGCGCGGACGTTGCAAAGTAGTTGCGGATTCGTACAAAGTCCAAGTACGACGGAATGAAGATCAGTGTGCCCCCTGCACCACCAGGGCCACTACTACCACCGTTGGAACCCAGGTTTCGCACCAGAGACGACAGCACAGTGGACGTGAAGTACTTGAACCGTGCATCCGGGTCTTTCGCGGGTGAGACACTGTCAAAGCGCGAAAATGTCTGCTTCACGGCCACGGGAAGCGCCACTTCCGTGATGGCGCCCGCGTAGATCGGCGTCAGTTTAACTTTTCCTGCGTAATTGTGCATCTGGGATGAGAAGAGAGAGTTGATTTCCGGCGTGATGTACGACGACGCCACTATTGTCTGTCGGAAGTGCTGCGCTCGGCCGTCCAAGTACCATGTCCGCACGCGACTAAAGTCACATCCGTGCGCCTCCTTTGGTTGGAGGTTCAGATGACGGAAGACGTAGTCGACGTGATCCCAGTTCTGCATCTGGAGGGCGTCTGCATGATCTGCTATCACTACTTCAATGGATGATAAGAAATCATAGTCACGCTTCTTCGCACTGTTCACATGGATCAGCAAGTGAAAATTATATAAAAAAGTTAAAAAGCAACAAGGTGGGTTGCAACGACGTGAGCCACGACGGAAGGAACGTACTTAGCTTGGTCCATAATCGTACGCAGCCCCAGGGGACTGGCAAGAATCACGTCCGAATTATAAAACTGCGAAAAGTACTTCATTGTCTTCCGCGTGAACTTGATTCCCAATCGGAACATGTCATCGTCGTTCCCTCCAAACAACTCTCGGAAATCCTCCGGTTTATTTTCCCAATTTCGGTCCTCTGGTGCCGAAAATGCATCCAGAAACCGCTTCCTGTTCTCTTGCTGTTCTGGTTGATAGAACCTAACCATCGAGTCGACCACTCGAACACACGCCTGTCTGGTCGGTAGAATGTAAAGCACCTTGGGTCTCGTGAAGCCTTGGTCCCGCACCTCAAGATCCGCGTCCGGTTCCTTGGCGATACGAGCGTTGTTCTTAAGTACCCTGTCCCGCGTCTTCAGTACGTGATTGATGGAGTGGAGGGCGAGAATGTCCCGCAGATGTCCCGAGTTCGATGGAGTCCTTGCCCCGCATAGTACGTCCTGGTAGTCAAACACATAGGGAGCGAGGTGCTGTGCAAGCCCCTTGATATCGGGCAGAATCTCCGACGCAGGAGTAGTGAGCTTCTTCTTGAGCTGTGGCAGGAGATTAGCAGTTGCATCTCCGGGTCAGAGCCTATACTTGCTTACCTTCAAATTGGTTGTATGCTTAATTGCTGGAAGTAACGAGACTTCACTCTCGACCACCTCGGGCACAGCCCGTATGAGTCTCACATCGTTTGGTAAGTCTTTCTTCAAAGAATTCCACTTCTTTTCAGAAATAGCTTGTGCCTTTTGGGCCAATTCTCCATCTTCGGGGCCGGTAAAATGAACCTCGAAAGGATCGCTCTCTGCTTGCGCGTCAGCGAGACATATCTCGAGGAGACAGTAAGAAATTCATAAAGAGACTGCTATTACCATCTCCATTATCATCATATTCAACTGCATCATCAGCCCCTTCTCCGACATTCGCTTCGTCCTCGTCATCGGAGGGTTCCTGAGCTTCCAAATCGTTTGCGTCTGGAGCCTCCCCATCCTTCTCTCCTTGTTCGGGAACGGCGTCGGTTCGTACTTCCTCGTATCTTGCACTGCTGTCCTTGCCAGCAATCTTTCTCTTTTTTCGAGCAGGCCCCTTAGAATCTGGACCGGTATTAAGCAACTGTAGAAGTTCGTTGTATGGTTGTGCCTTCTCCTGGTCCTCTTCGTCGCTGTCTGAAGACGACTCGTCAACGGGGAGTTCATCATCAATTCCAGCTTCCATCGCTCCTTCCAAAAATCCATCTTCCGCAGCAGAAGCTTCGCTAGATCTGAATGGCTGATTAGCTTGGTTGACAGTCAAACGACAGTTGGAAACTTACTCTACTTCATCGACCCGCGAAGTCTGGAATCCACTCCTTCCCCTTGTTGGGCCACGAGGACCCCTGCCACGTCCCCTCGAAAATCTTCCCCTACTACGGACAGGAGCCATCTTAGTTTGGGAGCTATTCCTTTGCAAAAAGAGGCAGACCGTCCTCTGTTGTCTTTTTCGCCTTTTTTTTTTTTTGCGGTTGCGGGTTTGTCTTTCCTTATCTTATCTTAGCGTGAAATTTCCCACACACAATTTGAGCCTCTCAGAACTCGCCGCCGCAAAGTCCAGCGGGCGGAAACAAAGTGTCTTCAAGGAAAAGCTGCTGTCTCCTCCGCTCGTACCAAAGAGGAATAAATCCACCAGAGGCAGGTGGCTTCATTATCTGTCCAGATCACTCAATATGGCGGAAACCGACTCTTTCCTCCATCTGGCTCGTCCTTTAGGGCCGGTGGCCGTAGGGGCAGCACACACTACAGCGCCCTTGAATGTTGTCATCCAACCTCAGGTCGGTAGATCGTTGCTGTGGCTCATGATTCTCGCATGCCTGAATATTGACATCGCGCGATTTAGGCTATTTTCTCGATCCTTGACCACTCTCTGCGCCGCAATGCCGACCAGGAACGTGTCATCGGAACGCTACTCGGCACTCGAACCGAAGATGGAGCTGAGGTGGAGATTCGCAGTTCCTTCGCCGTTGGACACACCGAAACCGCGGAGCAGGTGGAGGTAGACATGGAGTATCAGAAGCAGATGCTGGCATTGCATCTCAAGGCCAACCCGAAGGAAGTCCTCGTGGGTTGGTACGCTACGTCGTCCGAGTTGAACACCTTTTCCGCCTTGATTCAGAACTTTTACAGTGGCCAAGGTGATGGGACCTGGCCGCTCCCCGCTGTTCATTTGACTGTATCTACAGAACCTGGGAAGGATATCGAGACTCGCGCGTATATCTCCGCCCCTGTCGGTGTAACTGCCGAACGAGCCGCAGACAGCGCGGCGTTCATCCCTGTCCCATGCGAGATCCGATATGGCGAAGCCGAGAAGAGCGGATTAGAGGCTATCGCCAATGCTAGGGATGCCGAAAACCGTAGCACCAGCATTTTCACCGACATCGAGACTCTGGAGCGCGCCATCGAGGAAGTTCTTGGCATGATTGACCGGGTCTCCAGATATGTCGAGTCTGTTATCGATGAGGAGGCGCCAGCTTCAACTGCGCTGGGCCAGTTCCTTCTTAATGCTCTGGCACTTTCGCCCAAGGTTGAGCCGAGTGATATCGAAAAGCACTTGTAAGATACATCCATCCCTCTTCCCCGAGTCTTAGTAGAATTTTGACGTATACTTACAATATCCTACAGCAACAACCATATCCAGGATGTGCTTGTCGTCTCTTACCTGGCAAACACGATCCGTACACAAATGGAACTGTCCAACCGACTAGCGACTGCTCAACTAACCCTGGGTGGCGGGGAAGCAGCTGCCACTACTGGGGAACGCGGCCAGCGAGGCGGAAAGGGAGGCCGTGGAGGACAACAACGTACTCAGGAGAGGGCCACGGAGGAAGCCCGCGCTTAGAGCGGACGGGAGTTGTGAGAAAAAGGAAAAGTTGTGATTTTCTCTCAATAACCTACCCTTCTTTTTTGTTCTCTTTTACTCCTTACTTCTGGCCTCTGCCTCCCACTATTTGGCATGACATATCTTTTAGGCTTGGCGTATCGGAGTCGTCTGGCTTTGTTCAAATTGGAAGCAGTGGATCGTGCATAGGCCGAGAAAGATGGGTGGGAAAAAGAGGAGACTTGGGAAACTCTGCGCACCGCTCACTCCTCGAGCTGGGACTGAAAGAGTAAGAGGAAAAGGGGGGGAAAAGCGATGTAGACTGAATTGTTTACGGACTATCATGCCTTTATGCAGCATACTAGTCGTGATGGAATGGACATAGACGAGCTAGATACCTCATTCCACCTTATGTCGCTATCGTTCTTGTTAGTTAAGTGCCGGGAAGCCTCCATCAGGAAGGGTCCAGGCGCGCGATATCCAAGGTCCTACCACTGCTATTTTTGAAGTTGCTCAGTGTTTGAGGCTTAAAATGCGCATATGACCCGGAAAATAAAGAATCACCAGATATTTTGTAGTGCAGTTGAACATCCCATTCCATCCCATCCTATCCCGCCTACCTAATAACCAACAAAACGCCGCTAAATGCATATCAAGGGACTAGCAACCATAACGAGCAAAATGAGAATCACCTCAAAACAGCCGAACTTCAATTGTCCCTTGGATAGAGCAATTTTCACCCAGTAACCTTCCTTCTCTTCGCAGCGGTCTCATCTGTCGCTGCCTCGGAATTTCTCCTGGCACCCCTCTTGCCTTTGCCCTTCCCCTTCTTTCCACCAGTGGTCGTGCCGTCGACGCTCTCCGCGATCTCTTCGAGACCCTTCCTCCCCGCTGGATCCTTGAGGTTCGCAACCTGGTCATCATTCTGGTCGAACGCCTTTCGGGCCTCTTTCAGCTCGCGCTCCATGCGCAACAGCTCCTGGACGCGACCGAGTTTGTTCGGGTCCCGACGCAGAGCAAACCGGAAATCATCGACCTTGATCTTCTGACGCCGCGAGTAGTTCGCATATTGCGCTGCATTGTGGCAGATCTCGAGAATGAAGTCGGTGACTATCTCGTCAAGCACTCGGACTGTTTCAGGAAGAGGTTCCGAAGGGAAAGAAGGATGTGGGCTTGGATCACCGTAGGCGAGGAGGAGGAGGCGTACTAAAACAGTTGTTAGTAGCCATACAAGCACCCCATGTAGCCTTGAATCCACCTGGCTATAAACTAAAAACAAGAACAACCCGGAAGATAGAATGGGGAAGAACTAGTCCCATATATATGTAAGCTGGAACAGCCAGCTGCACAACGTACATTCAGAAGGGAAGTTCATCAGTCCCTTGTGCCTTGCGGCGCGGGCCCGAGGTTCCGCCATTCTAGATCGCTTTTTCCCCCTTTTATTATCTGGACTATTGCCAGACCCTTCCGGTGAATCAGATTCGTTGCTGCGTGGAATATAACATGCAGAGTATCCCGCCCGGATTAAGGCAGTACCGCCCGCAGCATCGCGTGGCTCACCGAGAGTCGCTGCAACAGACCGGCTCTGGAGAACAGAAGCAGACGGAGATGATGCAGGAGGAGTGTGAGCTGGAGCAAAAGAGCCCTGATTAACAGGACTAGTCTGATAAGAAGTCGGACCGGCGGGGGCGCTGGGCGCAGGAGCTAGGGTTAAAGGAGGCCGCGGGGACCAGTCTCTAGGGTGCGGTATAATTTGGCGAAAATTCGGATGCAGACTCCTACCCTTATCCCGGTTCCTAGTCGAACTCGAGCTGGACCGAGACGAGACGCTGGGGTTGTTGCGGGCGAACAGGGCCAGGGCGGCGTTGAGTCCCGGGCGGTCAGAGCCATCGGGCGAGGTCATGGCGGCAGAATAAACACAGCGTTGTCCTTTTTTGTCCTCAAGTCGTTGACGCTGCTGCTGCTTTTTGGAGAGACTCCGAAGAGAAAGAAGAAGGAAATTCAATTGAAACAATTCGTTTATCTCCACGTTGCTAGAAGGACCTGGGAATCAGTCGTCGTTTTGCCAACGAGCGTTGAGAATCAAAAGAGGGCCCACTATGGTAAGTGAATGAATCTCCCCAGGCTGTCAGTCTTTCTTGAGCCACCTGGAGATTTCCGGTAGATTGTGAGAAAGGGGAAGACCCGTTACTGATGTCTGTTCATGTGTATTCAGTCTGCGCTCTTCAATTTTCAGTCTCTCCTCCTGGTTATCCTCCTCATCATCTGCACGAGCACCTATGCCCACTCTATCATGCCAGGAATCATGGATAGGAATCAACACGGGTAAGAGGATTTCCTCTTGGGCTATTTTCGCTGTTTGAAAATCCTGTTTGGACAATTCACTGACCAAGTGGCTTCACTGCTTTGTTGCTTTGCGCTTAGATTCGTCGGCTTGTTCTGGAAGTGTGCTCGCATAGGAGAACGCCTCAGTCCGTACGTTAGTATATGCTGTGTCTTGATGGCTGTGAGTAGTAATACGGTTCCTCGATCCTTGCTCTTGACATAGAGAAATATGAGAGCTGACTTGTTCTGACTCGGCAGCTGTCCATCTTCGTTGGCGGTTAATGCTTGACAGGTGCTGCCAGGGGAAGATGGATTCGGTTGCTTCGTGAATAAACAAATGGCGTTATCTGCGGTCAAGTTTGATGTTAGAGACTAATGGTTATGAGCGATATATAATGATTTCTGCCGCTTTAGAGCATGCTTAATTCAAAGTTATGAGGTTTCTACATTCACGCAACAACATGAAGAGCACATGACACTGAAAGAGTGTCCTTGTATGCCCCCTTCTTTTACTTCCGGTATATGGTCTAGCACATCCCGAGTGTATTTGTCGTGGATGAAGGCGACCTTCCTATATCCGCACAGCTGGCAGATGCGGACTAGGCCCAGACTCGAACCATGCGATAAAAACCGCAAACAGACCGGGACTAGCACCTCACAGTGAAGTTTGCTAAGGCATCTTAAATATTTTGCAATCAATAATGTGATGTGACTAATTTTCTTCAACCATCAGCCTCGATTGACCGCTGGACTGTAACTTGGCATGAACCCGCATCACCCAGTCTATCACCACCTCTGGCTGACTGACAAACGGGCAGTGAACTAGCCTTAATGCTCATCAAATCAACCTTTTGCGCGCTCTTGAATTTCCCCTTCAGGAAGCTCTCCGGAGCTTCGCCGGACCTTGTCCAATCCAGGTCTGACATGACACAAAAAAGGGAAGCACTCCCATTCTCCTACATGGAGATATTACGCTGTTGGTCCGAGGATTTCATGATTTCACCCCTTGAGAGGAAGGCACTCTTATTCTCCTACAAAGACATCATGCTGTTCCATGCTGTTCAAGGGGATTTCATCTCCCCAGAGAAGGAAAGAGCCCCTATGTAGGGATATCACACTGTTGGGGATGGAAAGGTATACAAAAGCACAATGTACTAGGTAGAGACTACACTCCGTCCATGAAATAGAGATATCATGCTGCTTGCAAGCTCGCAGTGCAAATAACTGTGTACATAAATCATAGTCTTCGTCTCCCTTCCATCTTTTCTTTTTCCTTTAAACACACATTCCTCTTTTCACGCGGACCAGCGGTACCTCAGCTAAATGCCTCAAAATAGTGGTGACTGAATCGCAGTACTTTTTTTCTGGGCTTCCAGCTGCTCTGGAAAAAGACTTTTTCATTTGTCACTGAGGGCGTGGGCGTACGGCTCCTACATATTGCAAACATCCATCAGATACGACCGACATCGGTACCAAGTTTTAGCCACATTTTATGCTAGTCATCGGCAATCTTAGATCGTAGTCTTGATTCAAGTTCCATTTCAAACCTCTCCTTGCCGTACAGTTCACCACGCAGTGTTGCCATCATATCGGATCCAGGGGGAAAGTCAGATTCAAAAATAGGTTCGCCTGCACCTCGCATATTGGCAAGAACAGACTGTCTGAAGTGCCATCGAAGCAGCTCATCTGATACATGATTATCAGTGTTTGGATCACGGCAAATGGGATCCAATATTTTTCCGTCAATTCCCCAGTTGGTAGGCCCAAATTCGACAATCTTGTAGCCATCCTTTGTTATATTAGTTTATCAGAACAAAATCCAGATCCAAAATACTTACATCTGGATTTACGGAGAACAGATACTGATCAAAGCGAGCGTGAAGACTTCCTAGCATGAGTAATCCATTCTGAACAGAATTGATTTTGTGCAACCCATCATCCATTTTCGTCACCCAGCGACCATAGTTGAATTGAACCCAGAGGCTCTCCTTCTCCAGTGGAAAGACGTGCGCAGCTTCAAACCCAGCCCAGTCATCCCATTGGGCCCCAGAGTTGACCTGGCCAGATATGACACATTTCCCATCTCTGGCACGGACTTCATACCGAAAGCGATCTTCTTGGCCTGAAACTGAGTGGCTGGTGAGTCGAGCAAACCATAATTCACTGGTCACTTGAATATATCCTAAATGAGTTAACTCAGAATGACTGCTATGGCTTCCAGGATTAGCAAACCGCTATTATACCGGTGGAATAAATATCATAGTCTCCAAGCACAACTGGGTTGCTTGAAGGTATAACAGTCCGGTTTGAGGATTTGTGGCGAACAGTCCAAGGGTGTTCCTCTTCCACAATTAGAAGTACATTGCTCAGAATCCAGATGAGGTTTCCGTCTGTTATAGATCCGTTTTGGTAAAACCCTCCAAGGAGGGCGCCTGTTGATGCGCAATAAAAGCGGACATTTCGGTACGCAGCTCGATCTCTTGGCATGCTGTAATATCCCCATTAAACAGGACGGAATATCTCATCGAAAAGAGAGTTGAAGTGGCGAGCAATGAACGGGCATCGTTGGTGTCGTCATTCACTGCCTTTGGCAACTGTAATTATCTCGTTGACTGTTTTGGTGCCTCAGGCATAAGAATTCTTATTACGTGACAAAACACAAGCACCTTACCTAGGTAGTCTTTACCTAGATATCTCCACCAACTTACAACTTTTTCTTATGAAACTAAGATGCAAGCTAAGTTACCATATAATATTTAAATATAGCAAGTGTCAAGCCAAAAATTAATTTTTTTGTGGAGATATTCGTCGTTGAAGGAAATAACACGGTGATGTACAGAATACTAGTAATTCCCAAGCAGCGGCGGCGGCTCACGAGGAAGCAATACTCTATGAGACGTAGGCTAGCCTAAGCATTGCACAAGCAACATTGCTAAGCTCATGGATTATGGTAAACTTATGGCTAATGCTTGAGGAATCGGAACCGCCATGCTCCTTTAATTTCTCGACATATATGTTGGCGGACAAAGCCACTCTACATATTCTAAACTCCATTAACCATGTCTTGGAAATCTCCATTCTGCACTTGCGGGATGTGTGGGAGGAAGAATCAAGCACAGAATCCATCATCTGAACGCTCAAATCCATTCCAACACTCTGTAAAGCCATGCTCCTCTGTCCATTCCAATGGTTGTTTCTGTACATCCTCAAGAACAGAACAAACCCTAATGTCCTCAGAGAAGACTTTGCCTAGTCTCTCCATCACCATACACTGCTCCTTCATGGTCAATGAATTGATGACAGTGGATGTTCCCCTAGGCCAATGTCCGTCTTCATCTATTGTCAGAACCCATGCCCTCCTGTTTTGAGAAATCCAAGAAATTGATGGGTTCTAAAGTGTCAGGGCTCGAGGCTCTGCTCCCGCATACATGTTACATAATGATAAGCAAAATCACGTGACACATCACGTGACCTCCCACGCACGCATATTTGTATCCTCTTCCCGCAGTTCTCCATGGGAAACCAGCGGTTAGTCTCTGTACCAAGGCTACCCTACGTTTGATACGCACCTTTCAGGCGCAGCTTTCCCTGCATTCTGTAGCTATCCTACTACGTATCCGCGCTACTCAACCCCTGACTAGCCTGACCTGCGATCACCGGACCGCAGGCCTCACATAAAGACGGACTCAAACTAAAATAATTTGAGGTACAAAATATCCTCAGGTCCATGTGAGAGCTTCTGAGCAGAACTATTATACCAGGCTCCCCCAAATAGCTGTAGTTGATTGCAGAACTAGTCTTCTTCATCTGAATTCCAAGAATTCTCAGTTGATTCAAATTGATTGATGTTCAGGTGCTGCAGTTCTAGAGGGCCTAGATCTAACATGGGGATGTCTTATGGCAGGACCATGACAAAAGAAGTACATTTGTATTGTGATGTTTTGTTAGGCGCAGCGCGCCTAACATGTAGCAGTAGCACCAGGGGTGAAGTGCTGAGGTGCTGAGGTGCTGGTATATAGGTGATGCTGGCCTGTAGTAGCCTAGCGGCTACTACTCTGTTGCCCTTTTGGTGTAGTGGTTTAGTAGCATGGCCAGCATGCTAGGTCCCTGACATATTCTCTAAGTTTGAGGCACCGTCCTGGAGGGCTGACTATTAAGGTACAAGACTGCCTACCTAATGTTACTGCTTAGGTTCTGCTGTAAGGTAGTTCCACAGTGCACTGCAGCAAGGAATGAAAATCCAGATGACTGTTAGAATAAAACAGCCTCCAGTAATCTCAACCTATCACTCCCCTTCATATAAGTAGCTTTCGAAGCGCAGAGGGAATATGTCGCTGGGGTTGGTCCCTGGGGGATCGCGATTTCCGAAAAGAATCCTCCGCGTTAACAGCAGCATTTGACCTTGCGCCTGTCTTGGGCGGATGCTTTCACTGACCGTTGGTGAATGCTGGCGCCGGAGGGCTGTCAAAAATTAGTGCTGCTCAAACAATGTAGGTGGCCACTATCTACTTACGAATGCGCACGAGAGTAGGTCCCACATGGCATCAGCATGAATTCGACAACAGAAAACAATCGAGCGTAGGTCAGCCATGTCAGCCATGCCATTCGCAAAAGGCAAACCACCGGACGCGTCTGCAAGGCGTCGACAATTTCAACCTTGAACTGGGACGGAAGGGACATCATCGTGTCTTTGAAAGTTTTATCCTTCGTAGGACCTAGCAACTGAGAGTCTGACGAGAACTTCTTGCATTTCATTTTGAGACTCTAGGTTGGGCTGTTGGAGAGGTGGGAGGTTCGACGACTTCCTCTTAAAGGGCGAGTCAATTCGCCAACCGGTCCCGCTGATGTGTCTTATAGTAGTAGCATTAGGCGCCCCGGGAGGTTTCTCGTCCTGAAGTTTTGTAGGAACGTGCCAACTACCAGGGGGCACGGCGAATCCCCAGCCTCGATTAACGACCAAGGGATCACACGATCGCGTAGATGTGCAATGCTGAGCAGCCTCATCTATACCATGGTCTATGGTAGTGAAAGGTAGGTGCCAGCTGTGAGAAAGTAGATCCCCAAAGAATGGTCTGATCTGGTCTTGCAGGAGTTGTAGGTCTTGCAGACACTGTTGTACACTTCTTAGACTAACTAAATCATGGTATTAGTAGGAGGGGAATAGTAATAAGTGGCAAGGAGTATACTGCACATCACTGCCTGAGGAACAGCACTGCAAGCAGGTCCCAAGAATTTGACCATTTCGCCCATGAAAATGATTCAAACTCAGAGATCTAGTACAATTGCTGCAGACTTTGTCACCACCTTCCTCAGCCATATCAAAATAATGTATTGTAAAACATACCTGCAGTCATAAACATGAGCCTGTTGATGCCAAAACTGTGATGCCAGTACAAAGCTAAAGCTAAAAGTCCACAGATTACATGATTAGACTCACACGTTTTGTCTTTTTTCTAACCCATCAGGTTGGCTGAGTGGAGAATTTTTGTTCAGGCTTTGACAATAGATCTGCAGGAGCTCAGCTCCACAATCATAAGTCATGCTTCTGACTGATACAAACCTCTTGCAGCCTTGGCCAGGCGCTGCGTAAAGCTGATATAACCTGCATTTCTGGATCAAGCTACCTCATTTCTCATGCATGCAGTGAGAACTTGACTCACTCTATGATGCTTTATGCAAATTGCTGAGGCAAAACAACAATCCAGGATGCCCAAATCTCGATGTTGTCCAGGACCTTGTCATCGGAGAAGAGTGCGGCATCAATGAACTTCCATTGGATATTTTATTTCCGCTTGCCGATATAAGGTTCAAAAACATTGTGCCGTAGTCGATGCTGGCGTGGCCGATGTACGAAATTATCAGAAGCGCAGGAAGCTGAGACTTTCCCATAGCTTGTCCAAGCGTTTGGAAGATAGACTGTTTGAGAGTAAAAGCTGGAATGTGGTTAGCCTTTTGAAATTCCACTACCGTAGCCGTGATACCGGAAACATCCTCTAGGCAGGTTCTCAAGGAACTGGCATCGAGATTGGCGGCCATATCATCCCTCAAAGAAAGTTATCACGGCATGTATACCGCCATAAGTCGTTCCCTGAGCGACTACAGCCTTATTAAGCTCCTCTTTCGAGAAAATCGGTTCGAACAGAACCGGGAGGCGGTTGAATGGCGATATCTATGTAGAATTCAATCGGGGACCAATTTAGGCCATGGACAGAAAGTACCAAATCAAGCAGAAAGATTAGTTGACAGTATAACTTACCCTCGACAAGAGGAATCCCTTTACGGTGAAAGCTAGCAACAGCATTTAGGACTATGGTCAAGGGACCAGAAGTCAGCCAGAAGATGAATTGGGTGATATAAGTTGCTTTCGAGACGACAAAGCACCTTCTGTCGAGGGGAGGTGAAAGGATAAAGCTACCACAGCTTCGATGTTGTATGGGGTACTTTTAATACGAAGGAAAAATTCGCAGTCAGGGTGAGCAGAGAGGTCTGTTGGGAGAAAGAAGAGTCAGAGAAAGTGTTGAGCAGATACCAGGGCCCTTGACTAACTATTAGGAACCAACTAGAGCCTTTGGTCCTTTTCGGTCCAATAAGCTCGACAGAAAGAAATCCTTATGAACGGAACTGTAGTAGATGAGATAAACCAAGGAGGGGAGGAAGTGAAGGCTGGGGAGAAGAAGGAAGGAGAGTGGTTTCATATGCTGTGGACTCCCGCTTGTTTCTGCGCCAGCGCTAAACTGTAGGCTGGTGCAAGGGTTTCACTATACATGGGAGGTACCTAAATCTGGAAATCTTTCTAGTTCTCGTACCATTTGCATGCGAGACCAGAAAGACTGGCTTTTCAATGTACATACTGTGGTATTATTGGCACCTGGCATACTAGATACTATAGCTACCGGCCACAAGTGTCTGGGACATTCACACAAAATATATATTCCGCGACCACCACCCACCTGATTAAAATCACCATAACTCCACTAAATGAAGCTCAATTCATCTAATAGATATATACATAGATAGATAGATAATTAATAAAGGCTCCATTAAATCTTTATTATATATATTACCACCTAGTATAACTGTAGTCTCTCTTTGCAACTAGGACTGCTCGAACTTAGTGGCATGCCCTGAATTGATGTCTCAAGAAAATCCTCCTCCAGAGCTGCTCCGAGCATCTTGAACTGCCTCAAGTATAGCCTCTCAAGCTATCTCATAAGTTTCTCTAGCAGGCCTGAGATTTGGTCTATGCTTCCAAAGCCACCTCTTTATGCTATACCATATCATCTCAATAGAGTTGAGGTCAAGTGAATACAGTCACTTGACACTCCATACCCTCCCAGCCAACCAATCTTTGCATATTTTGGCTATATAAGTTCTGGAATTATCCTGTAAGGTCTGAAGCTGGTTGTGAACTAGCAGGACGACCTATTGTAATATGCATGTGAAGTAATTTGGGAGGGAAATAATAGTCTGGAATCAGGGCTGCAAGTCTTAAGAATTAACTGTAAGGAAACAGCTTGTCCCCAGTGCGCTAGGTCTTCCACTTAACATGGACAATTTTGGTCTTTTGACCTTGTATGGGAGCACAGGTGACCCAGCTGTCCCCCTTACACTCTGTCCCAGAGACTTGAAAGTTTGGGGAGGGTGAGGGGGGTTGCGACGGTAAAGTCCCATTAGAAACCTTTACCCATAGAATATGAAGACCTGTGAAATGGGCGCAAAAAATGGCCTCCGGAAGGGGCCAGAAACGGCTGCCTGCCAACAATGAGCCACCACTCAAGAGCATGCCAACCACCCTACTGCACAAGTTTCATTGGCAAATAAACTTGATATATGATAGCCGCTGTATCTTGTACTTATTCAGTCACTTATTGCATGACTAGACATTAGGTAGATATTAGATCTATATACAATACGACGTAAGCTTGGTGGACCTGCGGTCGAATGGCTTGGGTATAGCATTCGATGGAGGGCTCTGCACTTATTTCCTTTTTGGGCTAACAACAAGGCATGGTCGAATCGGCTTGCCCGCGATTCTTCCTTGGAACTCTAGTTTTCGAGCATCCTTTACTTCCACCAGCGGTGAAATAATTACAAGCCTACATATCTTAGCACTACCACCGCTGACTTGGAGGTCCTAGGATATCGCTACCACTGTTGATTTTTGAGACAAGGAAACGGCAAAAGATCATTCTACCTAGGTAGTCTATACCTCTAGGCTGCCACTAGGGCCGAATCGCACCTACCTGATGGAGGTAGTCTACTCCTTCCTCCCGAACAATAGTTCTGAAAAAGGAGTTACAACCCACATAAAAATGAATCTTCTCCCTCAACTCAGTTTTCTTTCTTTTCTTTGGTAGTGCAGGGCGTGTCTCAAGCTCAACTATCTTGACTTAACAGGTCAAGCTATATAACGACGTTCCTTTCGAGGCCGCAATTTTTTTTGAAACCTAAATTCCTTCATGTCGCTTAATAGAATCCTTTGGGAGGTATCTTTCTCTTTGCATGGCATGGTTCTACCCTGCCTTTGCTTCTGGCCCTACCGTAATTGCCACTCTACCTGCTCCTCCATCAGAACTTATTGCTCATCTAACCATCACAAATTTCCTCTTCTCGGATACGTACATTGCCATTTGCCTGACTTTGCTCCATCGGGAGCCTTTCACCAATATGTTCGTAGCCTGCAAGTACGTCCTCGAACCGAACCCCAAGTTACATCGGGGATATTGATGGGCGAGTATTTAGCATCAGACCTTATCAAGTTAGCACATCAACCAGAGCATCATTCCGGTTCACCTTATTCGCCAGTGCTCCGGATGTCTTTCTCCCATCTCCCTCCTTCTGAAGGGGTAATGGCCCTATGCGAGTGTATCTTCGTGTTCAATCGTAGAGCGGGTTCGGGGTATTGACGGTCAAATCCTTAGCTTCCAACCCTCACAACCGGCCTGCGTATTCGACCTCGAATTTACGATGTATACTTTCTCCAATTCGAAAGACGTCAGAATGTGTTGCCTGCCATCCAGGCCTGGCGATGACTTGCTTTTACGCGAGTGTACAGCTCCCGAGTCGGCTAAAAACACAGAGCGTTGATAGGTGGTTGGGTTGAAGTTCGATATCTGAAGCAGAAAGGTCAAGGGTTCATGGATGTTATGATATCTCTTAGGGTTATTGTCACCCTCTATCTTCATTGTGCTCGTTTCTTTTGTGTGCTGGATGACCAACCTAACATCTGTATGGAAAATATCCTGATAACAGCTCATAAATGTTGTCTCTGCCTTCGAGTACCTAATTCTCTCAACGCTACTATACCTGATCCTTAAAATACACACTTACTCAGAGAGGTTTTTTTTTGTTCTCACACCAAATCTTACATCGCCTTGCGCCGATAGCTTCGCTTCTTTCCTTGTGAACTTACCCCGAATAGGGTTACTGGTTCTCCCGTGGAGATATTTATGATACCTAGGTAGAGTGAGATGGCCACAGTTTCTGATTCAGAGGCCAACCACAATCGCGGTTTTCCCGTCCTCATCGGGACTTATTCGGTGTATAGGGAACTGACTCATCCGAGGTATGGAAAATGCCCTCAAATTTAGCACTATTTTTGGAGCATCGGGAAATGAGCAACAAGCAACCCACGTCATAGCTCATCCATCGTTTTAGTATTATCGAACTAAGAAGGTGCTGCGACAACCTTAGTAGTTCTTAGTATGCTACTAGTCAAGGTCAACATTTATGAAGCGTACGGACTTCAGGAAATGCAATGACCAGCAATCAGATATCTCCACTAGATCAACCACCGCCATCTATGCAAACAGAACCAGGCTCTATATCAATCAACTCTTACTCAGGCCTGGCACATATGACCACAAGGGTGTGGAAAGCAGGGCTTCTCATCTGTTCAGCCATACTTAAGCCACGGAGGCCGGCTGGTTAGCAGTATGGCGGATGAGCTGTCGCGTGAGCATGTCTATTTTTGGTTTGTCTTTTTCTTTTTATTTTCCCTATTTTTATTCGATTGACCATATTTTCTTGCTTTCAGGGAATACACCTCTGTCTAGGCAGACGGGCTCTTGGGGGTGCTGCGAACATTATCTACTACTAGTACCTAGTAGTACCTACTCCTCCAGGAAAAGCAATGATACCGCGCATTCACCACCAGCATACCGACAGACATACTCAAACAAAAATTCCGGACACTGAATAATAACTTTTCCATACCCGAAATCCCTAGCCAGCGAAACGCCGTCTTTGCTCTGTCAACGCCACGTCGCTCAGAAATAAAGAAGAAGGCAAAAGAAATCGAGCCTACAACAACAGGTCATTCATCTCCAAAGGGCAGGCCCCTCAGCCGTAGATCAAGCTCCATCTCAAGCCTCTCTTTCCCATACGGCTCATTCTGTAGGGTAGCCAACTTGTCTGTGCCCGGGGGGAAGTCTGATTCAAACAGTGGTTCTCCAGCACCTCGCATATTTGCAAGCACACTCTGCCGGAAATGCCACCGTAACAACTCGTCACATACATGATCAGGATTGCTAGGGTCATGACATACTGGGTCAAGAACCCTTCCATCAATTCCTGGGGTGTCTGGCATGAATATGACTATCTTGTAACCGTCCTGCGTTTCTGTTAGCATCTTGAAGTTAAAAAAAAGGACGAGAAAAAGAAACTCACATCAGGATTGACGGAAAACAGGTATTGGTCAAACAGGTCGTGTAGGTCCGTTCTCATGAGCAATCCATTCTGAATGGAGTTGGTTTTTGAAACACCAGTAGTATCGTCCATATTCGTAATCCAACGTCCATAGTTAAATTCGACCCAGATGCTCTCATGTTCTAGCGGGAAGATGTGTGCGGCATGATATGAAGGCCACCAATTCGCCTGTGCCCAAGGATTGATTTGCCCGGAAATAACGCACTTCCCGTCTCTTGCACGAACTCCAGTTCGAAATCCCTCTTCTCGACCTGAGACTGAAAAACTGATCACCCGGCCCATCCACGGCTCATCACTTACAATAATGGGTTCTGTAAAGGCAATAAGAGCAAATTCCTTCATTGGCCCTTTATATGAGATGCCCTACCTTGGCTGAAAATGTCATAATCACCAGGGACGACAGAGTCTGTGGATGACATAATGTTCCGTCCAGATGCTCTATGTCGTATGAAAGTAATGTTCTTCCCGCCAATAATAAGTACACTCCTGATTATCCAAATGAGATTGGCTTCAGTCACAGAACCTTGCTGGTAGAAGCCCCCTAGAAGCTCTTGGGTGGATGCATCATAGAAGTGGACGTTGCGAAGTGAGGCTCGAACGAAGGCCATTGTCTTTTGGGTCTCCGCTAAGCCTTGCAAGAGAATAGAGCCGACTGGAGTCAGAAAAATCTTATGAAAGACATTCAATGACAGAGAAGTTCCCGACATCAGATACTAATCAACGACTTGAACGATGGAAAGTAAATGAATACTACCTGTTAGATCACGTGGTTCAGCCGGCGGTACCTGCCAATTCCATAAGGAACTATGCAGAATTGGTAGAGTTGGATTTTGCTTGAATTCTCACATAGCGGATATAGGATGTGAGGTGAGCACAGTACCTAGGTACCCAGGCGCCCGGTAGGCAGTGAATGAAAAGTTAGGTACGGAAGCAAACACTTCGTGAAAAAAACCGAAATGGAAAGGTTTGCCATCGTCAGAATGACTGGTACATAGCAATACCTACTAGTACCTAGGTAGAGACGACTTAAATAGAGCAAAGGCGACTGGTCCAACTTCCAGTATCCGCTTTAGCTTGGACCGGATCCAACGTTGGCATATACTTCCCTACCTAGGTAGGCAGTCACTAAGTATAACCTGAATGCTCATTGAGCCAACGATAAGTGATAAGAAATGATCACTTAAAAAAGCCAATGAGCGCCTTCATTAAAGCAGTGGCACTTGAAAGGGGAAAGTCGCTGTGGCTATAGAAAATCAAAGTCTGTATAGGCGCATATGCAATGAATGAATTCTCTATATTTTCTCCCGAAAACTCCCAAGGTTCACAGCAGATCCATTATTTAGACACAAACAGAAAGGATATCTTATTGCTTAAGTTTCGATTTCGCCTCCAGACGCCGTAGTCCTTCATCAAGTAGCCGTTCTCGCGCTGTGGAAGTTTCATGCTGCGGTGCTGTTGTGGGTTGAAGACCCGCCTCTGCAGCGGCCTTCTGATCCAGTTCTTCCAAGGCAACCCACAGTCGTTCTGGGTCCCGAAGGTACCGCAGACTCTTCATCGTATATGCATCAATGGAGAACCCGTTCTCTTCCATCAGCTTGATCGACTGGGCCGTGGCAGCGATATCTTGCGAATTAGCAAAGCCGTTGACGATTGTGTTCCATGTGACCTGATTGAACTCGACGTTCTGCTTAGCCATCAGCTCCTTCACCTTCTCTGCGGCCAGTATCTGCTTGTTGTAGGTGAAAGCACTCAGAAGGATGGTCCAGGTGCGGGCTGTTGGTTTTACATGAGCAATGATCTTGCTTTTGGAACCTTCACCACCCCCTGCTGAGGCTGGTGGTTGGAGCATGTCTTCAACCAATTGTAAGCAGTATCGAAGTGCGCGGGGATCATTCCTGTAAGCAATGAGGAATTCGTTGTACGTGTGATCAGTTTCCGCCAGAGGAGCAATGGTCTCATGCCCTTGCATGACGAGCGCTCGAAATCTGCTATACACCTGGTGGACAATGGAGATACGCTTTTGGCACCTGAAATAGGTCGCAATCATGACATAGAGGGCCATCAACGATGGAGGGGAATTGCCACTTCCTGGAGGAGGCTGATAGTTGGCGGGGATAATGAGAAGCTCCTTAAGCGGCGTAATGTCATGTATTTCGTTGTACATATTAAGCATTGTATAGAAGACCTCCATCGGATTGGTATCAGAATCCAACCGTTTCGCCGTGAAGACATAATGAGCATGGAAGACCTTGCTCGCAAGATATCTATCTTGCCTCCAGTCTT
The DNA here is from genome assembly GCA_002242795.1 of Byssochlamys sp. BYSS01. NCBI lineage: Eukaryota > Fungi > Ascomycota > Eurotiomycetes > Eurotiales > Thermoascaceae > Paecilomyces > Byssochlamys sp. BYSS01. The sequence goes on from NIXA01000076.1 coordinate 37,763, forward strand.
GTCGCCGTTCGATCTCTTGTACCAATTCTCCAAAGCGGGCACGGTCCTCACGGGCAACAGCGTCACACAGGAGCGTTACGTAAGTGTAAGAGTCTAACTCATGGCCCTGGCTTTTCATGAAATCTAACATGTCAAGACCCAGTTGCGGATCGCCAGTCTTGAAAGCGTTCGATAGGACAACATTCATCATGTCCCTGCTCGGTCGCAGCCCCATCTCCAGAAGCCTAGGAAGGATTCGGAAATTGCGGGTTCCACTGCTCTCCTGCACAGAGTCAAGGGTAAGCAGTTTGCAGCAGTGTCGCATTACTGGTTGGGAGCCGAAGCCGAATCCGGGTTGCCTGAGTTCCGGGATAAAACGAAGAGCATCCAATGCTCGGTCGACGTCCCCAAACTCAGTAAAACGATGCATAAAGCATAGGATCGTTTGCGCGGTCATCTCCATCCTGCGTTCGCAGACCAATCTGAACGCAAGGCATACCGCATCATAATCAGCTCGCAGCAGATAGGTACGGACGCCTCTCTGGGGAAGACTCAGGACTGGCCAATCATTTGGATCCAGGCAAGTCCGTATTACAGACTGGTAGGTATGCGGGCCCTTTCGCCAAGCACTGAGGGTATCGTAGTGATAGTCGTCTAAATAGGCCGCGCAGTCGGCAACCATGCTGAAATTTGGCTTTTCCGGATTTCTTGTGGTAACAAGTAGGAATTCCAAAGCCAGGTCGGGGGAATTCCGAAGCAACCAAAGAGCCAAACGTTGCCAGTGCGCTGCTTTCACAGTCTTAGGCAGCATTTCCCAAGCGGCACGAAATTTACCTTGGCAGTCATCCTTAATTAGCTGCAAAAGGGCTAATCCATCAGTATTCAACTTGGGCACCACCGCTTCATTTCGAACCTCATAACCACCATGTTTCGCCTTGCGTATCTCAGAATAAGCGGCACGCCATTGACGGTGACCCAGCATACGAGAATATAAAGACGTTAATCTGATGACGAGATCCTGCTGGACTGATTCAGGCTCCACATATCGGCTTTGATGTTGCAGTCGCTTATTGAGCCGAGAGACGGCGCTGTTGACAGCACCGACATTAAGACCTCTGCGACGTGCCATTATTCGCACTTCGTCTGGATCAAGCTGACGCGTAGTCCTCTTTCGGCGGAAGTTAACCACTCTGCGCCGAGTTTCAATAGGCTGGAGTGGATCATGGCTCGAACCAGTATGCGATCGCTGTCCGTCCTCGCCAACGCGTGTCTGATGGGAACTTCCAGCATCAGAAAACTGCGTCTGATTTCGTTCATCATCTGGATCGTTCTCGGGAATGGAGAGCTGGATAGTAGGGATATTGGCGTTCTGAGGTACATCCTTAAGGGAGTCGTTACGCGGAGGTCGAGACGACTTCACGTCGTTGTTGACGAAGTCTGTGTCATTGGGGCTGGGGAAATTTGCATTCAATGCATCGTTAACCATGTACCTCGCAGTCAGAGCTTTCGCTCGCTGCTGATACCATTGCCCCGGACATATCCTGTAATGTGGAATGCAGGAGGACAGTCCAGTGCGGATGGTCGTACGAAGGAGATTAGGCGGACAATTAGACATTCAGGAATATTTTCACGTCAGACATCGGGAAGTAAGAAAACGGGATGACGCAGGTTAGGAATAACCGTAGAAAAAGAAACGGGTGGAAGGGGAAAACCGCGGAGAGATGAGGAGCTTGGAGTAGCAATTCTCTGGACATCTGCTCTGGTCGGAGAAGGTGGATGGAAATTTGAGAGTGTGGCTAGTGCGACCGGAGGCTGCGGCTGGAGCTCAAACACAAGCGGAACATTTGAGATCTGAGAAGGCCCGACGAAGAGCCGCAGGGTTGACTAGACCAGAACACTGTTTTCCTCTGTTCTCTTATATTTTCTATCGATCAGTCTAATAACAGAACTACCAGTTCGGACCGCCTTCTTGTCCTCAGAATTTGCAGTATGGCCACTACGCGCACCTCCCTCGATGCGGCGGCAACAGATCGTAAAGCAAGGCTAGCCAAACTCGCAGCCTTGAAACGGAAACAACCAGAACCAGAGCCCTTGACAGAAAGTCATGCGCGGGACGAAGAACTGGAAGATGCGGTGCCCGACGTTACATCCACTTTCCTCTCTGGGCGGAATTACGACCCGGAAACTCGGGGCCCCAAACTAGGCTTTGAATCGGCTCCCACAGATGGACAGATTACGCTGGAATCAAAGGCAGCTGAGGTTGCGGAAGCCACTGCAGAACAGGCGAAGGAGGATGAGGAAGCAGATCAACCGATTGATTTGTTCAAATTGCAACCTAAAAAACCCAACTGGGATCTGAAACGAGATTTGGATGAGAAGCTGAAAATCCTCAACGTGAGGACGGAAAATGCGATTGCTAAACTAGTGCGACAACGGATAGAAAATGCGCAGCGCGCTGCCAGGGAGAAGGGTGCAAAGCCAAATGGCGAGGGCCAGGGAGAGAATTTGGGTATTGAGGGAGAAATGCTGGTAGAGGGGATTCATCTGCGTGAGAAGGAAGAGGAGGAGGATATTTAAGGAAGAAACCTCAGGACACACTTAATCTGTTCTCTTTGATTCGTATGAGCTCTGTATTTTAGGCGCATACTGGTGGTTGTTTTCTTTTTCAAGCGCATTTGAGAGGTGTTGAGGTTTACTTATTCAAGCACCATGTACTTGGTAGCATGAAAATGAATGTGCTATTTTCAATCATTAATAGTAATATGTCTCCCTCTATATTAATACAGTCGGTAAACCACGAAAGGAATATGCTATAAGGGATATTTTTGTTTACCTCCCCATATTCATGGCCTGAGTTAAGGCGAGACGCTTACTGTAGGGACTCAAGCTCCGCTCCTTTCGAAACTGGGCTGGTGCCATACCTCGGCCACGCGAGGGTGGTCCTGCCATGCCTCGTGGACCGGGAGAACTCCTGTCGTAGCTGCGCTCTCTGACTTTCTGCGGAGTTACAGATCGCCGTTTTTTGGCAACCTGGCTTCTGTCCATGCTCTCACTATGAGATCTATGCCTCCGGAGGTTGTCCCGGGTGAGGTCTTTTGACCTCCCACGTTCGCCAGGACTTGACTCACGCCGTCTTCTCCTGGTATTCCTATCTTGCGTCCATTCCCTAGAACGTGAGCGGTGCGTGTGTCGGGATGAATAAGACGCATCGGAATCGTTCGATGAGGAATTGGCGTACCGCCTCTTTCTTGAACTTGGATAAGCTGGTGATGGTGAACGAGTCCGATGACGGGTACTACTGGAATCATAACTTCGACGCCGATCTGGAGACACAGAAGGCGAGCGATTTGTTGATATTGTTGACACGGAGCTCACAGAGCGCGACGAGCTCGACCTTGTTCGACTCGTTCTCTGCTTTCTCATATCTGCTAGGTCGTCATCAAGATTTGCATTTCGTCCTCGTTCCCGCTCACGCTTCGTTAATAACTCGTCTGCCACGCCTTTTCTATATTCCTATTAGAGTTGCCATACTCCCCACAGTGCGATAAGTAGGAAGGGAACGTACGTTCGAAGAAGATCATTCGGGACATCACTCGTGAGTTTCGGTACAAGAGTCGGATTCTGTAGTTGCTGTGTGCGCGACGGACGAGAGATATATGGCCTTTCTTGAGCAGACACTGTGCATTCATAGCTGTAATGCCGTGTAGAGCAGTCAATAATAGAACGAGACAACGATAGAGCGGCACGACTTATCTCGTTTCAGGCATTTCTGGCAAAGGGTGCTGGGACTAGCTTTACTAGGACCCCTCGGCCCAGGAGCGTTCCGATACCGGTTCATGAGAAGTCTAGCAACTGCAATAGAAGTGAACAATATCCTGGATTAATCTAATGATGTAGTAGCATTCGTATTCGTAGGAGCACTGGCTGGCGGCTGTCGGGCCGAGAGTTAGCAGCGATTATCCGCGCGGCAAATTCGGCGGCGTTGGGCTTAGCCGCGAAACCCACGAAACGAACTTCTTTCGAGCAACGTTCCTTCTCGCCCAAAAAGTTCTGAGCACCACCCCCCCCTCCTCTCCGTGTCCATCTCGCTCTGGACATTGACTTGTGGCTACGGAGCCAATCTGATCAAGGTCCGTTCGACGACGATATAGAAAGACCTCTCTTCCTCGAACTATGTCCTAGTCTTTCTGACCCATTTGTAAGTCGATCGCTTGTACTTGGCTTACCGTCAGTCGTTAGTCTGCAGCTCTATGCGCACGCCCTTCCCCACGTTCTCCCCTTCCTACAGATTCTGCTTGCTGCCATATGGCTCGCTCTGACAGAATTATAGCTTTCCCTATGGCGAATGCCCTTTTCTTGAGATATGTCGTCTTTCTTTTTGGGCTTGTGTGATGCGGCATTTTTGAGTTGCCTTGTCTCGATTCGAGTTTCGGTTTCGTCCTTCGACAAATCTGCGACGCGTTGAGTGCGTCTGGCGTTGGTGTCTCCTGTTCCTATCTTTCTCCGCCTCGTTTTATAAATACGGAGAAAACTCTCGAGGAGATCATTTTCGTTATGGCATCGGGCAGTCCGATCGGGGATGAACACCGTCTGTCTTTTGCAAAGGTGTGTATCGGCTCCGGGCTTTAAGTCATGCATTGTCATGTTTCCTCTTTCTGACTGGTTGTCCAGATTGCAGCTATGCCCCCACCATCAGAGCCGCAGTCTGTCAATATTCCTGGCGAGACGAGAGGGCCACATCCCGACGAACCATCTCAGAGCATAGAATCGCATGGTTCTATAAGCCAGCTTCCTCCTAAAGATGGCGTATTGGGAAATGTTCAGCAAATAGAGAATGCTGTCGTTGATAGAGACATCAACAATCTTGGAAGAGTAGTGCAGGATGTTCATTTATCAGACAGCAAGGACCGTGAGGGGTCTCTAAGCTCTGGAGTTGTCCATTCTAATGGACTTCTCAAGCGGGAAATGTCTTTTGAAGATGATCACACTCATCTGTCTAATTCGTCCACGAAGCCGACGAGTTTTGATTCGAAGAGTATGGCTTCGGTAACCACATTTGCCATGGATGAAAAGGACTCCTTGCGACCTGATGATAGTGCCAGTGTCCAGGCTGTGGATGAGGATGAATCTTTTTCGGGACCTGCATCTGGAGCGCCGAATTCTCTTATGGGTTCTGAGTCTGGCGGTCGTGGGGCCAGAGAACATTTTCGAGACGCCAACGCTCAAAAACCTCGTGCAATTCTTCGGAATTGCGGTCCAGCCTTCAATGATACTGATGCACGAGCTAATGATGTAATGGTTCCTGGTTCCGTATCCGGTAGCTTTGTCGGGTTGAACCCGGACACGTTCAAAGTTGACCCGAGTTTGCATGGGTTCCCTCTGGAGCCAGATGAAAAGCTCCTTGAAGCTATGAAAACACCGAAGGATCGTCTCCTGATACTTCAGCTGGAAGAGAAGATTACGCACTTCATCCGACATTCCAAGTGAGTCTTTCAATCCATCATCTCTTTTAATTCAACCTAACATTTATGTCCAAGGGAGCAATCCTTGGAGCTGCCGCCTTCGAATGCGTTTGGGCGACTCCTCGCCCACAAACTCGGAGATTATTACCATCTGACCCATTTCGTGGATAACAATGTGACTTCAGTTCGGCTTCACAGGACCCCCTTCTGTCGACTGTAAGTTCCGCTGCTTGTTCTCCTCTTGTCTTCTTCTTTCCGTTTGCATGCTTATTGATGTAGGCCGACGCCGTTGTCTGTCTTTTATGCCGCTAACAATGCCACTCCACCCCCGACTGCTCCTATGAAAATCATGCGCAGGAATGGCCCTTCAGTCGAAGGGAGCACCGTTGATTCTGGTGGCCTTTCTAAGGCCGCATCTGAGGCCGGTGACAGCGGGAATGACGGAGACCGTGCCGGATCTTCTGCAGATGCCACGCCTGCCAAGGACAGAATGATATTATCCAGAGAAGAAAAAGAAGTTAAATACCAGAGGGCTAGAGAGCGAATCTTCCGTGATTTTCCCGAATCGAAGTCCTCGGATAGCCCAAGTGGTGAAAACAATATGTCTCGTTCGAGCTCTGTGAGTGGACGGAAGAAAATGCAGAGGCAGAAAACTCCTCATGACGACAGCTTTGAAGTCCGGTCTCAGTATAACGTATATTATCCGGGGATGCATCATTACGCCAACGGACCAGTTCCATACAATTTGACCACGAACGATGGGTCATTCCCCAGCCAACAACCTTACATGCTAGGCCCGGGGACATCGCCAACTGGTATGGCCTATGGCCAGAATAGCCCGAATAATCTCATGTATTCTGGTCATATCAACATGAATACTACTGTTCCTCAATACCCGGTCGCCGCGTCTCCTCAAATGACACCCAATTCCCCATGGCAAGGCGGAACCTTACCTCAACAGTCTTCTTTCACTGGATACGCGTCGATGAACCAGCCACCACCACCACCACCGGCCCCCCCTATGATGGGTCAGCAGTCATCGACTAAGTCGTCACCCGCTTTGAATAACTACGCGGTTCCCAATTCAGTTCCGTATCAGCACTTACCCCCGAGTTGGCCTCCTCCTCCTCCATACCAAGGAAACTTCCAGCAATCGTCGTATCGAAACCAACCTCCCTCCCAGTGGCCCAGTTACCAGTCCCAGCCACTTGCATCGAGTCCGACGTCGTACCCATATGGCCAGTTTCCTGGACAACACATGAAGCCGGGAATGCAGAGTCACTCTGGTTCTCACCCATTACCGGGGAGTTTCAGCAGATCTTTATTCAACCCTCAGACGCGCTCTTTCGTTCCTGGTGGTGTTCCTGGTGGTCGTCCCCCGACCAGGAGTAATCAATATGGAATGAACTCGTACGTGGGGGCGCAAACTGGTTCGCAGCCGTCGCCATGGGGTCAGTTTCCGGAGACAAACAGCAGGAGCTTTGAGCCTCCAGCATTGACGGGGTATAACACGAACCGGGTACCGTCCACTGGAAGCAGAGATTCAATTGCGAAGTGGGGAACACCATCTCACCTTCCTCCAAAGCCACCCCCTTCGGAAGTGCCGTCTGATTTCGACCTGAAACACCGGGGCGCTACGAGTCACCCGTACGCAACCAATGCGTTGCCAAACACCAACAGTGGGCCCCTGGTAGTCTCTGGGGAGACTGGCTCATCGAAGCAAAATTAGATCCCCGGTGATCTTTAGATTGCGGGGCGTCTTGCGTCCATTTTCTGTTGTGTGGTTAATCGTTGGAAACAACTTCGGATTTCTGTAAAAGTCGATGACAGGTGGAGTACCCCAAGGCGACTTGTTAATATGTGGAGCATCATATATGCCTTGGTTGGCGCATGGGTCTTGGTGCATGGACACAGTACACTAACCTAATAATGAGATTTCTTGCTTTGGCTGTCGGTAGCTTTAGCTCGGTAGCTTTGGCAACTAAGAGGCATGAGTGATTCGACCCTGCCGGGAAGGGCTGAAGAAAATAGATAGATGCATTATCTTTTATTGCGTTCAGGGCCCGGCTGCCCGACATTGTTATGAATAGCATTGCATGGGCGTTGGGCAAGACCTGGACATAGGTTTTCCTGTTCTTGCTGCTATTGTCGTTAGTTAGTTGAAAAGAATGGAGATATTCTTTATGCCATGAAAGAATTGACAGTAGAGGACTTCAGTTCCTTAGTAGCCGTTCTATTTATCTTGATGCTTCTTTTCCGAAGACAACCCAAAAAAAAAAAAAAAAAAAAAAAAAAAAAAAAAAAAAAAAAAAAAAAAAAAAA